>CM051522.1:21542699-21583961 GCA_028017165.1 Herpetospermum pedunculosum | reverse complement strand
TGTCCTATAAGCCCAAAGTGCATCCTCAAGCTTGAAGGACCAGTCTTTCCTATTAGGTTTGACTACTTTTTCTAGGATGTTCTTAATTTCCCTATTTGAGATTTCAGCTTGGCCATTTGAGTGTGGGTGATAGGGAGTGGCTACTCTATGCCTAATGTTATATTTAGCCAATACTTTTTCCATAGCCTTGTTAATGAAATGTGACCCCTCATCACTAATGATAGCACGAGGTGTCCCAAACCTAGTAAAAATGTGCCTATGCAAGAAGTTGGTGACTGTTTTAGCATCATTATTAGGACATGCTTTGGCCTCTACCCACTTGGACACATAATCCACTGCTACTAATATGTAAAGGTTACCTGATGATGGAGGGAATGGCCCCATGAAGTCAATGCCCCATACATCAAAGAGCTCTAACTCTAAGATATAGGTGAGGGGCATCTCATCCTTTCGACTGAGGTTACCTGTTCTTTGGCATTCATCACAGCTGTGGGCATAGTTGTGGGCATCTTTGAAGATCGTTGGCCAATAATAGCCACTCTGAAATACCTTTGCAGCTGTTCTTTGGCCACCAAAGTGTCCACCATAAGGAGATGTGTGACAGTGCTGCAGCACAGACTTCGCTTCAGCAGCTGAAACACACTTCCTTAGCAAGCCATCAGCACAGGTTCTGTAAAGTGTGGGGTCGTCCCAGATGAATTTCCTTGCTTCATGAAGGAACCTCTTCTTCTCTTGTCCTCCCTTGAACACTGGTAATACCTGTGATGCACGGAAGTTAGCAATGTCAGCAAACCAAGGTTCCTCATCGTTATCACGATGAGACAAAACAAAGACATGTTCATCAATAAAAGCATCAGAAATTGCGGGCTCCGCAATTGTTTCGCAATTGTGCTGCAATCGAGACAGGTGATCTGCCACCACGTTTTCACATCCTTTCTTGTCCCGAATGTCCAAATCAAATTCCTGCAGCAATAACACCCATCTAATCAACCTAGGCTTTGCATCAGCCTTCCTCATAAGATATTTCAAGGCAGAATGGTCAGTGTATACAATTGTCCTAGTGCCTACAATATAGTTTCTGAATTTTTCACAGGCAAACACTACAGCAAGCATCTCTTTCTCAGTAGTTGTATAATTACATTGAGCCTCATTCAAGGTCTTACTAGCATAATAGACAGGGTGTGTTAGCTTGTCAATCTTCTGGCCTAACATCACTCCTACAGCATAGTCACTGGCATCACATAACATCTCAAAGGGCAGATCCCAATTTGGTCCTACTATGATAGGGGCTGTGACTAGTGCTTTCTTAAGGGTGGTCCAAGCTACTACACATTCCTTAGAGAAGATGAAGGGCCTATTTAGCTCTAATAGCTCACACAGAGGTTTGGCTATCTTAGAAAAGTCCTTAATGAACCTTCTGTAGAAGCCAGCATGCCCTAAGAAGCTTCTAATGGCTTTGACATTCTGGGGCTCTACCAACTTCTCTATGATCTCAATCTTTGCCCTATCAACTTCTACACCTGCCCTTGACACTCTATGTCCTAAGACAATACCCTCATCCACCATAAAATGGCATTTTTCCCAATTTAAGACTAGGTTGGTCTCTTCACACCTAGCCAGGACTTGTCCTAGGTTTTCTAGACAGTTTGAAAATGAGTCCCCAAAGACTGAGAAGTCATCCATGAATATTTCTATCATGGACTCATCCAACTCAGAGAAGATTGCCATCATGCACCTTTGGAAAGTTGCCGGTGCATTGCATAAGCCAAAAGGCATTCTGCGAAAGGCAAAGGTTCCAAAAGGGCAAGTAAAGGTGGTCTTCTCTTGATCCTTAGGGTCTATAGTTATTTGATTATAGCCTGAATAGCCATCTAAGAAACAATAGTAGGCTCTACCAGCTATTCTGTCTAACATCTGGTCAATGAACGGAAGAGGAAAATGGTCTTTTTTAGTTTCTTTATTTAATTTCCTGTAATCCATACACACTCTCCACCCTGTGACAGTCCTTGTTGGAATCAATTCGTTGTTCTCATTGACTACCACAGTTATTCCCCCCTTTTTAGGTACACATTGGATGGGGCTTACCCACTGGCTACTAGCTATTGGGAAGATCACTCCTGCATCTAACCATTTTATTATTTCCTTCTTTACTACCTCTTTCATAGAGGGGTTTAGCCTACGCTGGTGATCTACCTTAGGTGTGTGCTCTTCCTCTAGTATAATTTTGTGCATGCAATAAGAAGGGCTAATGCCTCGAATATCAGCAATAGTCCATGCTATAGCCTTCCTATGTTGCTTAAGCAGTAAAATCAGTTCAACCTCATGCTTTTCACTTAATTTAGACGAAATGATAACAGGCAGCGTTTCATTACTTCCTAAATATGCATACTTGAGGTGAGTAGGGAGTGGTTTCAGTTCTAAAACAGGCGGATGCTCGATGGAGGGCTTTAAAGGATTCACAGATCTATCAGTTAAATCTATATTCATACATACATGTTGTGGTTTATCTACAGGCATATCCATTATGTCAGATACATTCAAGTCAGCTATATCTAATTGTACATATTCGTTAGCATGCTTAGTTAATAATACATGCTCTAATTGTTCCTCCATCAAGGAGTCTACTACGTCCATGCTAGCACAGGATTCAAGGTCAGAGGGGTACCTTAAAGCTTTATATACGCTAAACTTCACCTCTTCATCATGAACCCTCATAGTGAGCTCACCTTTTTGGACGTCTATAAGTGCCCTACCTGTGGCTAGAAATGGTCTGCCTAGCAGCATGGGGACTTCCTTGTCTGCCTCATAGTCCAGGACAATGAAATCTGCAAGGAAAATAAACTTGTCAACTTTAACTAGAATATCCTCAATCTTACCTTCAGGGTATGCGATGGATCTGTCTGCTAGTTGTAAAGTGACAGTGGTCGGACGTGCTTCTCCTATTCCCAACTGGCGGAATAGGGACAGGGGCATGAGATTTATGCTGGCGCCCGGGTCACAAAGCGCTCTGCCCACGTGCTTTCCTCCAAGTTCTACAGGTAAGGTGAAGGAACCAGGATCCTTCTCCTTCTTGGGCAGCTTGTTCTGGAGGATGGCACTGCACTCCTCAGTGAGGTTTACTGTTTCAAACTCACCAATTATTTTTTTGTTAGTAATGATGTCCTTCAAAAACTTTACATAAGAAGGCATAGACTGTAAAACTTCTACAAAAGGAATGTTAACATGCACTTGCTTAAGAATTTCTAAGAATTTATTAAAATGAACTTCCTGTTCCTGCTTCTTCTTAAGCCTTCGAGGGTATGGAGGTGGTGGCACATATGCAGGTATGTCAGGGCGCTTTAGGATAGGTGGAGGCCTTGGAATTTCTTCTACCTCCTCAATAATTGGTTCTAGCCTGGCTCCTGATGTGCTAGCTGGTGGTGGACCTTGGTTTGGCAGAGACTCCAGTGGAGCACTAGACTCAGTGTTCTCTACTCTCTTTGGTATGTCTTTTGTGTTGCTCACCAGTGGTCTTCCACTCCTAAGTTCAATTGCTTGAACTTGTTCTTTACCATCTCTCCTTGGTACCTCGGTGTCAGCAGGGAGTCTACCTTGGGGCCTACTCTTAAGTTCATTGGCTAATTGGCCTATTTGGTTTTCTAGGCTCCTAAGAGTAGCTTGCTGGCTTTGAAGCGTAGCATCATTCTTAGCGATGTATTCCTTGAGTAGGTTTTCTACAGAAGATCCTACAGGTTGATTGTATGGTTTTTGATACATTGATTGGTTATGTTGGGGAGTGAAACCAGGTGTTCCACTCGGTCTAGGCTGGTTAGGATTTTGGTTAGCATTTTGTTGGCCACCCCATGATAGGTTAGGGTGGTTTCTCCAACCAGGGTTGTAAGTATTGGAGTAGGGGTTGTTCCTAGGCTGCTGCTGACTTCCAATGTAGCAGACTGAGGATGGATTCCCAGGGCAGTATTCATATGGGTTCCCTTCCCCACAGAATCCACAGATAAGTGCCTCACCTTGACTTGGTTGGGTGCCCATTGCCATGGCAGTAGCGGTGTTGGCACTTGTTTGGAGATTGGCCTGAGCCATTTGCTTAACTAGGTTGGTCAGGGCATTTATTTGGGTGCTCATTGCACTTAGAGCATCCTTGTCTTGAGCTCTGGTTGGCTCAACAGGATCATCTGACCACCTACAGTGAGATGCTGAGATCTTCTCCAAGATCTCATAGGCCTCGTTGTAACTCTTGGACAACATGGAACCACCAGCAGATGAATTTAGAACTTGTCTAGTGCTGGGGTTGCATCCTTTAAAGAAGACTTCTATTTGGATACACCATGGGATGCCATGGTGTGGACATTTAATGAGAAGGTCTTTGAATCTTGTCCAAGCTTCGTGAAGAGACTCATTATCAGCTTGTTTAAACTTAACTATGTCATCACGAAAGGTAGAATTCCTATCAGGTGGGAAGTATTTGACTAGGAATTTTTCTGCTAAATCTGTCCAATTGCGGACGGATCCAGAGGGTAATGAGTTTAACCACGTTTTGGCTTTGTCCCTCAAAGAGTAAGGGAACAGATATAGCCTCAGGGCTTCTTGGGAAACTCCAGGAATCAGGAATGTGTCACTAATTCCTAGGAAGTTCCTAAGGTGGTTATGGGGGTCCTCATTTTCTATTCCAAAGAATTGTCCCACTGTAGACAACATTTGGAACATCACTGGCTTTAACTCGAATGAGTTGGCAGTGATTTCAGGACGGATTATGCTGGGGTTCAGCTCCCCAGGCATAGGTACTAGGTATGAAAGAATGGCACTATTCTTGTCATTCGCTATTTCGATGGGGTTGCGAATGACAGGTACCGGATTTGGAACTATATCGTCCATTTCTTCGATTTCAGGTATGATTTGAGGTATAGGAGGTTGTTTAAAGAGTCGTTTCTTTGCTTTGTTTCTAGCTCTAAGTAGTCTCTCAGGCTCAGGATTGAACTCTAGATTACTACTTGAACGCTCACTCATAAACTAACCTAATAGTACCTGCAAAAGAAATGGAAAGTAGATTAGTTTCAATATATAATAAACTTGGTTTTTCAAACTTAACAAACTTCGTTTTCACTTAAAATAAGTCCCCGGCAGCGGCGCCAAAAACTTGTTGCGTGCTCAATGTGTAAAGGTAAATAAGCAAGAAAGTAGAGAGAGCACTCAGAACATGCAAGCATACATGGTCTCACAGCAAGTAGTAAGTATATTTCATTCGTTTTTTCCACAGAGACTTATGTTTAGCTATTCGCGAAGTGTATTTGTTAAGAAAGATGGGGTGGATTTGATGGGGTAAAATTGGTTTTTGATTATCTAATTTTTGCTGAATGTGTAAAGGGATATAACATAAACAAATGCAAGTTGAAATTAGACTCAAAAGACAAGAGATGGAATTAATAAACGAAGAAGAAAACAGCTAAACAGAATGAAAATTTAGCAGAATTGCGGGGACCGCAATGTTTCCGCAATTAAACAGCAGCGAAAGTGTGTAAATGGGTGAGTTAAGGGCTACTAATGACTATCCTATAGGCATTATTATACGATTCTCAAGCACTGGATCTACTCTCTATGCATCAAACTCACTCTATCTCATGTATCGTCCGATTCCATGCATTAGATTCCTAAGTTTACTCGACTTCAAAGTAAGGTCTTAATCATCTTGTTAAAACAGAAGTGTTTAGTTTGTACTAGGGAAACGCCTATTCCTAGGCCGTTTCCTGATTACCATGAAAGGCTAGCATGATTATATGACTCTGAACTCTTACTCCTTCCAGAGGTTAGGAGTTCTTTGGACAAAATGGATGGCCAATCGAAATTGCCCGTGGGATGAAGCTTACATACAATCAATGTTTCGAAGGCTATCCTACATGCTTGGTTCACGTTTTTTAGCCTATAGTTCTGTCATTAGCATGCCCCTAAGTAACTTAGCTACTCATGGATATATAGAGAACAGAAATGTAAGATGAAACAGACATGCTTAGAAGGGAAATAAACTTAAAACAGCAAGACAAAACCGTAGCAGCAGAAGAAGGAAACCGTGAAATGAAACTTGCACTCTGATTACTTTGAATGTTGAACGAACAAAGGGAAACTTAAAGGCAGTAATTCAAAGACAGACAACAACGAAATGCAGTAACTAAAACACTAAACTAGGAACAACAATGATCAAAACTGGAAATTAGAAGAAGAACGACAGAAAACAGTAAAATGGCGCTTGAAAGCTTCGTTGCAGTCGCCTCGAATGAAGGGGATGAAAGGTCAGCCTTGCTTGGATGAATCCAATCGAGAGAGAAGAAGAATCTCCTCTCCTTCCTATCAGATTATCGATTCCAACAGCTGAGACTCTCACTCCAACAGACGGCAAAGGAAAACAGGGAGAAAAAGTGGACTGTGAGAAGGCTTCTACGCTTTCGGATGATGACTGAACCTCCGACTTTGGCCCCCTTTTATAGTAGTTTGCAGGTGCGTTTGGGCCAAGGAGAACCATCAATCTTCAACGTCATATATCAGAATGGATGGAGGAGAAAGAACGAATCCCTGAAATTACGGAAATTAACAGAAAAGGATCAGTCAACTTACGGTTTTCACTTGAATAATTGCGGCCTCAGCAATGTTTTCGCAATGCTGTCGCAATGCAGTTTTTTCATTCTTTTCCTTCGGTTTTCAACCTTTTTCTTTCCTATTGTGCATAAGTCCTAATTTAGCTACCTTCTTCTCATTCTCATATTTAAGCATAGGTTTAGGCTAAATGCTATCAAAAACACCTAAAAGTGCACATCTTCTTAAGCTAAATGGGTCCTAAATAAGTCACTTTCAGAGACTTAACACCTGACAGAGAGGAGGACACGTCGAGCATAACGACGTTAAAAATTTGCGCTTCTTGGGAGGCAACCCATGAGTATTTTAAATTCATGTTTTTACTTTTAGTTTTTATTTTCCTAGCTTAGTTTTTTCTTGCTTTCTTTTGTAGGAGTTTTGTGGCTTAAGAATCGGATCAGTAGGTGAAAAGTGCACTGCTCCAACCAACAACCTAACAAAATTCAGGGGAGGTTTTCTGTTCCCTTTTATTTTGTGTATTTTAACTGCTTAGTCTGAAATGTTGATACATAGAGGACTATGTATAATTTTAGGTTGGGGGTGGAGTTATATGTTGGATGGATTCCATGTGCAGTTTGTTGAGCAGTGCTAATTTAAAATTTGAAGTGCTTGGGACTCTGTTTATATGCTTTCTAATTATGATGATCTAGGAAGTGTCTTTTTGGAATCTGAGCATTTGCATAATCTAGTTTTTGCATGATGTAGCTTTGCACTTATTAGGTTCATGTCAAAAATTTTAAAATTTTTCCTGTTGCTCCCTTGCATCTATCGAGCACTTAGCGACCTCATCTTAGACTCCGTAGGCTTAGTTGATTGCATGTAGCATTAATTCTTGTTGTCACCCCGAAAGGCACCCCTAGGTAGCTTGTTGCATGAGAGTTAGTGGTCGATTAATCGAGTAGCTTGCACTAAGCCTAAATAAAAAAAATAGAAAAGCATGTTAGCAAGAAAATTCTCCCGAGGCGTTCCTCCTTTTTAAAAGTGCGCACTTAAAAAGTGAACGTTAGTCCTTAAAAATGTGAAGCTGAAGCTTAAGTTTGACATGTTAGGCAACTCGGGATGGGAAAGAAAAAGAAAATAAAAAGTTGGGTTCAAAGAACCTTAACAAAGAGTACAAAGTACTCAAAGAAAAGAGAAAGGAATTAGAAAATTTTAGGTCTCTTAATTTATTACTCTCTCTCGTGTAAGTCAAGTTTAGACTGTTCTTAATCGCTAGAAGTAGGGGGAAAACGGGATGATTTGTTGCATGTGGTTTTTCCAGGCTTACGATGGTTTAGGATAGGTTGGCTAGCACACACACACGTTAGGGAGCAATAGTTAATTTTTGATGTGATCTTGATTAAATGCATGCGCCGATTGCTTTCATGATTATGTCCTGTTTAGATTTGTAAAAAGCATCGAGGTTTGAGTTAGAAGCATGTATGCATGGTCCCTTAGAGTCAAATTCTTTATTAGCCTTGCTCGAGGACTAGCAAGATTTAGGTTGGGGGTATTTTGATAGCTCCAAATTAGAGCTATTATTTACTCCCTAATTCTAGCTAAAACCATGCTAGATATTGATTAAAATGCTTTCTTATAGGTGATTTCATGGTGAAGAGCTCGGGAAGTCCATTGATGATTTTCGGGGCTAAAAAGGTCATTTAACATGTTTCGGGAAGTGTTCGGGTCAAAACGATAGGCCAAACGGAGCTCGGGAGCCAAAACGACCCAAAAGTGGGCTAAGAGCCGAGAGGACAGCGCCCAAGCGCCGGCGCCCAGCGCCCAGGCGCCCAACGAACGCAGCACGCGCGCGCGCCCGCGCGCGCCGCTCGCAAGCACCGCGCGCCCGCGCGCCAGCCCGCTCCGCCTCGCCCATGTCCGCGCGCGCCCGCGCGCCCTCGCCCGTGTCCGCCTCGCCCGCGCGCCCGTCATTGAAGATCCGCGTGCGCCCAAGCGTCTAGACGCTAGCTCGACGCTAGCTCGACGCCGCCCTGACGATTCCCGAAGATTGACGAGCCTCAGCGTCGAGCGCGCGTCTCAACGCTCACTCAACGCCGACAGCGTCGAGACGCTGGCCTAGCGTCTCGACGCTCCGAAGTCTGAAGCGCTCATTTGATGATCCACCCGAGAGCAAGCGTCGAGCGCAAGCGTCTCGACGCTACCCCGTGCGCGCGCGCTGCCAATTTAGGGCGCAGCGTCGAGACGCTGCCCTAGCGTCTCGACGCTCCGCCGGCTTTAAAAGCCTTCTTCTCCGTTTTTTGCCAGACTTCTTCTTGGATTTTGGTTTTTCCACCATTGTTAGGCTCGGGTGGGAGCTTGAAACTTGTTTATCTTCCATTATACCTTCAATAAAGCTTCAACATTAGCGTTTTTGCTTGATTTGCACAACGGGGAGCTAAGGTAAGTGCTCTAATTTGAGGTTAGGGGTGAATTTTGATGCGTTTCATGAGGGTTCGTTCTTAATTCCGTGACTTAGCATGACTGATTGGGCGAATTTATTTCTTCTAAGCATATCACATGAATGTGTAAGAATGATTTAGGCCTAGACACCCTTGATTTCAAGCATGTTTGATTGTTAAAGATTATGATGCCGTGCCTCTCTTAATCGCCAAGTAACACGGATAAGTTGAGTCATAGATAATGTGGGTTTCCAGTTGATCTTTGGCGGCAATTTATCTTGAACGAAATAGGCAAATCGGAATATTAGCTCAGGCGTCCTAGTTAAACATCCGTCGTAATGCTCCCGTTACTGTCAATTAGTCAATATGGGTGGCGTTTGCTCCCTATTAATTCATTGCCACGTTTAATTAGAATCGTACATTCGTCTCTGTTCTTTACTTAATTTAGGATTGATCCCCTTAGATTAATAAAAGAACAGTCCGCTTTGCACTCCACGTTTCTAATTAATTATTTGGGTTACTTGTATTAGTAGTTTCGTGCAAGTAAATTACGTGTTCAATTATGCTCTTGCCAAGTATGTCTGAATCCCAATGAATTGAGTCGCATCAAAGTAAACCCCGACCCTTAAAATTAGGAGCACGTGTTCCGTTTAACTTTCCGCGCTTTACTTTTCGCATTTATTTTCCCGTTAGTTTATATTTCGTCAAAACCTCCCATTTTAATTGCTTTCGAGTCTTAGTTTTAAAAAACGAATAGAAATTAATTAAGAGGAAGTAATTTTGGTTCCCTGTGGTTCGACACCCGACTACCACTAGCTGCAAAGCTCTATTGTAGCGGAGTTATAAATGTATTTTGGCAAGCCTCGACAGCTTGAATTTGGAGTACCCCAAAAGTACTTCTACCAGCTACCCTATGTCTAACGTTATATTTAGCCAACACTTTTTCCATTGCCCTATTAATAAAGTGTGTCCCTTCATCACTAATTATAGCACGAGGTGTTCCAAACCTAGTAAAGATATGTCTATGAAGGAATCTTATGACTGTTTTGGCATCATTATTTGGACATGCTATGGCCTCTACCCACTTAGATACATAGTCTACAGCTACTAGTATGTAAAGGTTACCTGCTGATGGGGGAAATGGTCCCATGAAGTCAATGCCCCACACATCAAAGAGCTCTAGCTCAAGGATGTAAGTGAGAGGTATCTCATCCTTCCGACTAAGATTACCTGTTCTCTGGCATTCATCACAGCTGTGTGCAAACTCGTGGGCATCTTTGAAGATTGTGGGCCAATAGTAGCCACTCTGGAACACCTTTGCAGCTGTTCTTTGGCCACCAAAGTGTCCACCATAGGGGGCTGTATGGCAGTGTTGCAGCACAGCCTTCGCCTCAGCAGCTGACACACATTTCCTCAACAAACCATCTGCACATGTTCTGTAAAGTGTGGGGTCATCCCATATGAATTTCCTAGCTTCATGCAAGAACCTCTTCTTCTCTTGGCTTCCCTTGAAAGTTGGTAGTACCTGCGATGCACGGAAGTTAGCAATATCAGCAAACCATGGTTCCTCATCATTATCTCGATGTGTTAATACAAAGACATGTTCATCGATAAAGGCATCAGAAATTGTGGTTTCCGCAATGTTATCGCAATTATGTTGCAATCTGGAAAGATGATCCGCAACCACATTTTCACAGCCTTTCTTATCCCTAATGTCTAGATCGAATTCCTGCAGCAACAACACCCATCTAATCAACTTAGGCTTAGCATCAGCCTTCCTCATGAGGTATTTTAAGGCAGAATGGTCAGTGTACACGATTGTTCTAGTGCCTACAATGTAATTCCTAAACTTCTCGCAAGCAAACACTACAGCTAGTGTTAAGTCTCTGAAAGTGACTTATTTAGGACCCATTTAGCTTAAGAAGATGAACACTTTTAGGTGTTTTTGATAGCATTTAGCCTAAACCTATGCTTAAATATGAGAATGAGAAGAAGGTAGCTAAATTAGGACTTATGCACAATAGGAAAGAAAAAGGTTGAAAACCGAAGGAAAAGAATGAAAAAAACTGCATTGCGACAGCATTGCGAAAACATTGCTGAAGCCGCAATTATTCAAGTGAAAACCGTAAGTTGACTGATCCTTTTCTGTTAATTTCCGTAATTTCAGGGATTCATTCTTTCTCCTCCATCCATTCTGATATATGACGTTGAAGATTGATGGTTCTCCTTGGCCCAAACGCACCTGCAAACTACTATAAAAGGGGGCCAAAGTCGGAGGTTCAGTCATCATCCGAAAGCGTAGAGTCTTCTCGCAGTCCATCTTTTCTCCCTGTTTTCCTTTGCCGTCTGTTGGAGTGAGAGTCTCAGCTGTTGGAATCGATAATCTGATAGGAAGGAGAGGAGATTCTTCTTCTCTCTCGATTGGATTCATCCAAGCAAGGCTGCCCTTTCATCCCCTTCATTCGAGGCGACTGCAACGAGGCTTTCAAGCACCCTTTACTGTTTTCTGTCTTATTCTTCTAATTTCCAGCTTTGATCAGTTGTTGTTTCTAGTTTAGTGTTTTATCTACTGCATTTCGTTGTTGGCTGTCTTTGAATTAGTTACTTTAAGTTTCCCTTTGTTCGTTCAAACATTCAAAATAATCAAATTACAAGTTTGCATTTCACAGTTTCCATCTTCTGCTGCTACGGTTTTATCTTACTGTTTTGAGTTCATTTCCCTTCTAAGCATGTCTGTTTTATCTTGTATTTATGTTCTCCATATATCCATGAGTAGCTAAGTCACTTAGGGGCATGCTAATGACAGAACTATAGGCTTAAAAACGTGAACCAAGTATGTAGGATAGCTCTCGAACCATTGATTGTATGTAAGCTTCATCCCACGGGCAATTTCGATTGGCCATCCATTTTGTCCAAAGAACTCCTAACCTCTGGAAGGAGTAAGAGTTCAGAGTCGTATAATCATGCTAGCCTTTCATGGTAACCAGGAAACGGCCTAGGAATAGGCGTTTCCCTAGTACAAACTAAACACTTCTGTTTTAACAAGATGCTTAAGACCTTACTTTGAGTCGAGTAAACTAAAGAATCTAATGCATGGAATCGGACGATACATGAGATAGAGTGAGTTTGATGCATAGAGAGTAGATCCAGTGCTTGAGAATCGTATAAAAATGCCTATAGGATAGTCATTAGTAGCCCTTAATTCGCCCATTTACACACTTTCGCTGTTATTCAATTGCGGTAAAATTGCGGTGTCCGCAATTCTGCTAAGTACCATTCTGTTTAGCTGTTTTCTTCTTCGTTTATTAATTCCATCTCTTGTCTTTTGAGTCTAATTTCAACATTGCATTTGTTTATGTTGCATTCCTTTACACATTCAGCAAAACTTAGATAATTAAAAACCAATTTTACCCCATCAAATCCACCCCTTCTTTCTTAACAAATACACTTCATGAATAGCTAAAAATGAGTCTCTGTGGAAAAAACGAATGAAATATACTTACTACTTGCTGTGAGACCATGTATGCTTGCATGTTCTGAGTGCTCTCTCTACCTTCTTGCTTATTTATCTTTAACACATTGAGCACGCAACAAGTTTTTGGCGCCGCTGCCGGGGACTTATTTTAAGTGAAAACGAAGTTTGTTAAGTCTGAAACACCAAATTATTTTCCATTGAATTTGAT
The DNA here is from genome assembly GCA_028017165.1 of Herpetospermum pedunculosum. Taxonomy (NCBI): domain Eukaryota; kingdom Viridiplantae; phylum Streptophyta; class Magnoliopsida; order Cucurbitales; family Cucurbitaceae; genus Herpetospermum; species Herpetospermum pedunculosum. Next base: position 21,571,282 of record CM051522.1, on the reverse strand, counting down.
CCATCTTCATTTCTTTTTCAGGTACAATTTAGGGTAGTTTATGAATGAGACTCCAAGTAGTGATCTAGAGTTCAACCCTGAGCCTGAGAGATTATTTAAAGCTAGAAATAGAGCCAAGAAACGTCTCTTTAAACAACCCCTGTTACCTCAAATAATTGCTGAAACTGCAGAGTCTCCGCAATCCACTCAAGAAGAAATGGCTGGAATAGATCAAAACCTGGTGCCTGTCACTCGCAATCCCATTGAAATAGCGAATGACAAGGATAGCGCCATCCTTTCGTACCTAGTACCTATGCCTGGGGAGCTGAACCCCAGCATAATCCGTCCTGAAATCACTGCCAACTCATTCGAGTTAAAACCAGTGATGTTCCAAATGTTGTCCACTGTGGGACAATTCTTTGGAATAGAAAATGAGGACCCCCATAACCACCTTAGGAACTTCCTAGGAGTCAGTGATACTTTCCTCATTCCTGGAGTGTCCCAAGAGGCCCTGAGGCTATATCTGTTCCCTTACTCTTTGAGGGACAAAGCCAAAACGTGGTTAAATTCATTACCCTCAGGATCTGTCCTCAATTGGACAGACTTAGCAGAAAAATTCCTAGTCAAATATTTCCCACCAGATAGGAATTCGACCTTTCGTGATGATATCATCAAATTCAAACAAGCTCCGAGTGAGTCTCTTCACGAAGCTTGGACAAGATTCAAAGATCTTCTCATTAAATGTCCACACCATGGCATTCCATGGTGTATCCAAATAGAAGTCTTCTTTAAAGGATGCAACCCGAGCACCAGACAAGTTCTAAACTCATCTGCTGGAGGTTCCATGTTGTCCAAGAGTTACAACGAAGCTTATGAGATCTTGGAGAAGATCTCAACATCTCACTGTAGGTGGTCAGATGATCCAGTAGAGCCAACTAGAGCTCAAGACAAGGATGCTCTAAGCGCCATGAGCACCCAAATAAATGCCCTGACCAACCTAGTTAAGCAAATGGCTCAGGCCAATCTCCAAACCAGTGCCAATACCGCCACAGCCATGTCAATGGGCACCCAACCAAGTCAAGGCGAGGCACTTATCTGTGGATTCTGTGGGGAAGGGCACCCATATGAATACTGCCCTGGGAATCCATCCTCAGTCTGCTATGTTGGGAGCCAGCAGCAGCCTAGGAATAACCCCTACTCCAACACCTATAACCCTGGTTGGAGAAACCACCCAAACCTGTCATGGGGTGGCCAACAAAACACTAACCAAAATCCTAACCAACCTAGACCGAGTGGAACACCTGGTTTCACTTCCCAACATAATCAGTCAATGTACCAAAAACCATACAATCAACCTGTAGGATCTTCTGTAGAAAACTTACTCAAGGAATATATAGCTAAGAATGATGCTACGCTTCAGAGCCAGCAAGCTACTCTTAGGAGCCTAGAAAACCAAATAGGCCAATTAGCCAATGAACTCAAGAGTAGGCCCCAAGGTAGACTCCCTGCTGACACCGAGGTACCAAGGAGAGATGGTAAAGAACAAGTTCAAGCAATTGAACTTAGGAGTGGAAGACCATTGGTGAGCAACACAAAAGACATACCAAAGAGAGTAGAGAACACTGAGTCTAGTGCTCCACTGGAGTCTCTGCCAAACCAAGGCCCACCACCAACTAGCACATCAGGAGCCAGGCTAGAGCCAATTATTGAGGAGATAGAAGAAATTCCAAGGCCTCCACCTATCCTAAAGCGCCCTGACGTGCCTGCATATGTGCCACCACCTCCATACCCTCGAAGGCTTAAGAAGAAGCAGGAACAGGAAGTTCATTTTAATAAATTCTTAGAAATTCTTAAGCAAGTGCATGTTAACATTCCTTTTGTAGAAGTTTTGCAATCTATGCCTTCTTATGTAAAGTTTTTGAAGGACATCATTACTAACAAAAAAATAATTGGTGAGTTTGAAACAGTAAACCTCACTGAGGAGTGCAGTGCCATCCTCCAGAACAAGCTGCCCAAGAAGGAGAAGGATCCTGGTTCCTTCACCTTACCTGTAGAACTTGGAGGCAAGCACGTGGGCAGAGCGCTTTGTGACCTGGGCGCCAGCATAAACCTCATGCCCCTATCACTATTCCGCCAGTTGGGAATAGGGGAAGCACGTCCAACCACTGTCACCTTACAATTAGCAGACAGATCCATTGCATATCCAGAAGGTAAAATTGAGGATATTTTAGTAAAGGTTGACAAATTTATTTTCCTTGCAGATTTCATTATCCTGGATTATGAAGCAGACAAGGAGGTCCCCATCCTGCTAGGCAGACCATTTCTAGCCACAGGTAGGGCACTAATAGACGTCCAAAAAGGTGAGCTCACTATGAGGGTTCATGATGAAGAGGTGAAGTTTAGTGTATATAAAGCTTTAAGGTACCCCTCTGACCTTGAATCCTGTGCTAGCATGGACGTAGTAGACTCCTTGATGGAGGAACAATTGGAGCATGTATTATTAACTAAGCATGCTAATGAATATGTACAATTAGATGTAGCTGACTTGAATGTATCTGACATAATGGATATACCTGTAGATAAACCACAACATGTATGTATGAATATAGATTTAACTGATAGATCTGTGAATCCTTTAAAGCCCTCCATTGAGCATCCACTTGTTTTAGAACTGAAACCACTACCCACTCACCTCAAGTATGCATATCTAGGAAGTAATGAAACTCTGCCTGTTATCATTTCTTCTAAATTAAGTGAAAAGCATGAGGTTGAACTGATTTTATTGCTTAAGCAACATAGGAAGGCTATAGCATGGACTATTGCTGATATTCGAGGCATTAGCCCTTCTTATTGCATGCACAAAATTATACTAGAGGAAGAGCACACACCTAGGGTAGATCACCAGCGTAGGCTAAACCCCTCTATGAAAGAGGTAGTAAAGAAGGAAATAATAAAATGGTTAGATGCAGGAGTGATCTTCCCAATAGCTAGTAGCCAGTGGGTGAGCCCCATCCAATGTGTACCTAAAAAGGGGGGAATAACTGTGGTAGTCAATGAGAACAACGAACTGATTCCAACAAGGACTGTCACAGGGTGGAGAGTGTGTATGGATTACAGGAAATTAAATAAAGAAACTAAAAAAGATCACTTCCCTCTACCGTTCATTGACCAGATGCTAGACAGAATAGCTGGTAGAGCCTACTATTGTTTCTTAGACGGGTATTCGGGCTATAATCAAATAACTATAGACCCTAAGGATCAAGAGAAGACCACCTTCACTTGCCCTTTTGGAACTTTTGCCTTTCGCAGAATGCCTTTTGGCTTATGCAATGCACCGGCAACTTTCCAAAGGTGCATGATGGCAATCTTCTCTGAGTTGGATGAGTCCATGATAGAAATATTCATGGATGACTTCTCAGTCTTTGGGGACTCATTTTCAAACTGTCTAGAAAACCTAGGACAAGTCCTGGCTAGGTGTGAGGAGACCAACCTAGTCCTAAATTGGGAAAAATGCCATTTTATGGTAGATGAGGGGATTGTCTTAGGACATAGAGTGTCGAGGGCAGGAGTCGAAGTTGACCGAGCCAAAATTGAGATCATAGAGAAGTTGGTAGAGCCCCAGAATGTCAAGGCCATTAGAAGTTTCTTAGGGCACGCTGGCTTCTACAGAAGGTTCATCAAGGACTTTTCTAAGATAGCCAAGCCTCTGTGTGAGCTTCTAGAATTAAATAGGCCATTCATCTTCTCTAAGGAATGTGTAGTAGCTTGGACCACCCTTAAGAAAGCACTAGTCACAGCCCCTATCATAGTAGGACCAAATTGGGATCTGCCCTTTGAGATGTTATGTGATGCCAGTGACTATGCTGTAGGAGTGATGTTAGGCCAGAAGATTGACAAGCTAACACACCCTGTCTATTATGCTAGTAAGACCTTGAATGAGGCTCAATGTAATTATACAACTACTGAGAAAGAGATGCTTGCTGTAGTGTTTGCTTGCGAAAAATTTAGAAACTATATTGTAGGTACTAGGACAATTGTATATACTGACCATTCTGCCTTGAAATATCTTATGAGGAAGGCTGATGCCAAGCCTAGGTTGATTAGATGGGTGTTATTGCTGCAGGAATTTGATTTGGACATTCGGGACAAAAAAGGATGTGAAAACGTGGTTGCAGATCACCTGTCTCGATTGCAGCACAATTGCGAAAAAATTGCGGACCCCGCAATTTCTGATGCTTTTATTGATGAACATGTCTTTGCTTTGACTCATCATGATAACGATGAGGAACCTTGGTTTGCTGACATTGCTAACTTCCGTGCATCACAGGTATTACCAGTGTTCAAGGGAGGACAAGAGAAGAAGAGGTTCCTTCATGAAGCAAGGAAATTCATCTGGGATGACCCCACACTTTACAGAACCTGTGCTGATGGCTTGCTAAGGAAGTGTGTTTCAGCTGCTGAAGCGAAGTCTGTGCTGCAGCACTGTCACACATCTCCTTATGGTGGACATTTTGGTGGCCAAAGAACAGCTGCAAAGGTATTTCAGAGTGGCTATTACTGGCCAACAATCTTCAAGGATGCCCACAATTATGCCCACAGCTGTGATGAATGCCAAAGAACAGGTAACCTCAGTCGAAAGGATGAGATGCCCCTCACCTACATCTTAGAGTTAGAGCTCTTTGATGTATGGGGCATTGACTTCATGGGGCCATTCCCTCCATCATCAGGTAACCTTTACATATTAGTAGCAGTGGATTATGTGTCCAAGTGGGTAGAGGCCAAAGCATGTCCTAATAATGATGCTAAAACAGTCACCAACTTCTTGCATAGGCACATTTTCACTAGGTTTGGGACACCTCGTGCCATCATTAGTGATGAGGGGTCACATTTCATTAACAAGGCTATGGAGAGAGTGTTGGCTAAATATAACATTAGACATAGAGTAGCCACTCCCTACCACCCACACTCAAATGGCCAAGCTGAAATCTCAAATAGGGAAATTAAGAACATCCTAGAAAAAGTGGTCAAACCTAGTAGGAAAGACTGGTCCTTCAAGCTTGAGGATGCACTTTGGGCTTATAGGACAGCATACAAGACACCCCTAGGTATGTCCCCTTATAGGCTGGTATATGGCAAGGCTTGTCACTTACCACTTGAGTTAGAAAACAAAGCATTTTGGGCCATGAAGGAATTAAATTTTTGTGTAAAAGATGCGGGGACACTGAGGTCTTTGCAATTACATGAGCTTGATGAGCTTAGGCATATGGCCTATGAAAATGCTAAGATGTACAAGGAAAAAACCAAGATTTGGCACGATAGTAGACTTAGAGTTAAGGACTTTAAGAAGGGTCAACTTGTTTTGTTGTTTAACTCACGGTTGAAACTATTTCCAGGGAAACTTAAGTCTAGATGGTCGGGTCCATTTATCATTACTAATGTGTTTGTTCATGGTGCAATAGAGATAAAGAACTTGCAGCAAGGCCAGCCATTTATGGTCAATGGGGCGAGGTTGAAGCACTACTATGAGGAAGGAGATGTGAAGACTCTCTCGGCCTTCCTCTTGAATGAAGCATGAAACTAAAAACGAGAGAGAACGAGTGGTCACTGTGCTCGTTCAGTCAAGGCTAATGCCTTAGTTTATTTTTTCATTTTTTTTCGGTTATCGTTTGTATGTTTTGTGGTGTGATTTTAATTAAGTATTTAATGTTTGTTTTATTTGTTTTTATAGGGAATCGAAAGAGGGGATCAAGGAGAGTAATCCCAGCTTTAAAAATCAAGAAACGATCGAGCCAAATAAAAGATACGGACGAGCAAAGTTTGCCATTTAGATAAAAAGAAATCCCTAAAATTGCGCTGGAATTGCAGGATCCGCAAAATAGAGCCGTTGGGATTTAGCCGTTGCTTTTATATCCGTTAGAAGGCGCTCGATCGATACGATTCTCTCATTCTCTGATTTCCAAGAAAACTGAGATTCTCTTCATCTTTGATCCTTCTCTCCAGACCTCCAAGATTCGACAATGGTGTCCACAAGGGCTGAAAGATCCGCAGCCAAGAAGAAGGCTGATGATGCAGCTGAAGCGGCTGCGAGGGAAGCACTTCTGACCCTTGCAGATGCTGGGGCTGTACGCACCGGACCTCTTCCCAAGCTTCCGATCCGTAGGAAGAAGTGGAGGGTTGTCACTGAGATCCCTGTTGGACCTTCTAAACCAGCGGGCACGCCCAAGAAACGCCGGTGGAGTGTCGAGACGGCCGCCGAACCAAGCAAAGCCAAGACTCTCTCTGTGGAGAGTCAAGAAACAGATCGTGCGTCCCACGAATCGCCCAAGAAGAGTTCGTCGCCATCTGCCTCACCTGCGCACGACCCTTCATCATCTGAACCAGTGCACAGCCCAGAGCTTTCATCGTCACCGCCTGCACAGAGCCCTGAAACGCCGTCTTCACCACTGAATTCCGTGCAGACGCCTACAGCAGAGCAGAGTGCCACACCTTCGCACACGCCTCCACGGCCTGACCCTGAATTCCCCTATGGGGAGTACCAGGAATCCACTCAGGGCAGTGGGGAAGGTGGTGAAGACGAGGTCTTCTCGCCTGCAAGGGAAGCTAGCCCAGAGAGTCCTGCACAGCAGGATGATTCCATGGAGGAGACGCTGGGGGCATGCCTGCAGCAGATCAACATTGAGGCAAAGCTGAAGAAGAAAAAGAAGGCCAAGATCCTTAAAGCCAAGCGATCCAAGAAACTAAAGAGGAAGAAGGCTAAGGAGGTGCCTTCATCAGAGAAGGAAAGTACTGAGCCATCGCTCAAACGACTCAAGGTTGAGGCTGCCGAGTCAGCCAGGCCATCAGATAAGGGGAAGGCAAAGCTCTACCCTGAAGACGAGCCTCAGTCAGTGAGGTATGTTTCATCTGATGCTGAGTCCAGGGGTGCTGAGCTGCGGAAGAGGGAGTTGCTGCACGAGAAAGGCTTCCTCGACCGACCTGCTGACCTGCCGCAGTTCTTGCGCGCAGGAGTGATCAACCACGGCTGGGAGGAATTTTGCAGACCGCCCAATCCAGCCTACACGAGCATGGTGTATGATTTCTACGCCAATGTGCTCAGCCCTGAGGATGGCCTGTCTGTGGTCAGAGGGGTAGAAGTGGATTTCTCAGCCAAGGCCATCAACGAAGCCTATGGTCTCAAGGGCCAAACACATACAGATTATGCACGGATTGTTGATGAGCCTACTGAGGCTGTTCTGGAAGAGGCCATTCGGACCATTGGCCAGCCTGAAGCTTCCTGGACCGTGTCACGCAATGGGAGGCACACTCTCATGAGTGCCAACCTCACGGCTAAGGCGGCTGTTTGGTTTTCGTTCGTGAGAAGGAGATTGTCCCCAGTGACTCATGAGACTACAATCAACCAGAGCCGATCGCTGCTGGTGTATGCGATAATGAGAGGTCTCACGATCAACGTGGGAGAAGTCATCACTGCTGCTATTGCTGAGTGCGCCAAGAAAGGTAAGGGACCACTGTTTTTCCCTAACACCATAACCAAGCTATGTTTGCTTGCAGGAGTCCCCACCGAGCGCATGGAGCAGCAAATGACTTACACAGGCCACTTGGAGCTGCCTGCTAGCCTGAGGCTGAGGAGGAAGGGAAATATGGAGTTTGAACTGGATAGGCTGGCTGCTGAACAGTCCCTATCCATGGCCTGCCTGATGGATATGCAGCGGAGAATGGCTCAATGGGCCACTTATGCGCAGGCGAGGGACAAGGAAGTTGCAGACCAACTTGGGTGCATCTTCCCGGACTTCCCCACAAATCTCCTGACTCCATGGGTGCCCCCACGACCACGGCAACCTGATGAAGATGAAGACGTTTGAGTGCTGGTTTGGATTGCACTGAAGGGAGTATTACTGTTCCCTTAGAAACAAAAACAATTTTCTGTTTTTTTAATAGACTATGTGAATTATGCTGTCTTTTAGTACACTTTTGATCTGTTTTAGATGCTTCGTTTTATGTTTTTTCTTTTGCTCAGTATAGTCTGATGTTAGATGACTAGGTAGGATAGTTTATTTTTATTTTTAGAGAGTTTGAGTGACTGGAAAAAGCATGCTTAGGGGCCTTAATCAATGTTATATCTGCCCTGATCTCATTGCGAAATAATTGCGGTACCCGCAATTTTCATGACTGAAAGCATGTTTTGGACTGTCTGTTTCGCTAGGCTGTAATCTGTTTAAATTCTATCTTTTGCTGCTATCATGACTACCATATATAGCTTATCTAAAAGCATGCTGGATGAGTGTCATAGGACACCCTTTGCTAGTTTAAATCAACCTCTAAAAAGCTCAGCATGCACAGCTTTAAGCCCTCAACTGTCTGTTTTTTTTAAAATTACTGCTGCTGTGATATTTTCTTTTAAATGTTTTGTCTATGCCTAGGGCTTTAGATTCTCTTTGTTTTACCTTAGACTAGATGCTTCTAGGATAGTTTGGGGGTGTGCCACCTCAGACACTCATTGGGGACAATGAGTAGTTGAAGTTTGGGGGAGGCCACCCTAGGCCTAGGAACATTCCTCTCTCCCTTAGAAACATAAGCATTCTTCTTCTCCTTTTGAAAAAAAAATGATGAACTGAAAAAAAAAATGAAAAATAGAATAAAGAGGGGGGTCTCTCTTAGGTTGCTAAGTAATCAGTGCCAAGTGTGTGACCCACAAGTGGCATTGCATCAAAAGGCAACCAAAGGAGAGGTCCCACCTAAGTAAGAAAAAAGGAAAAGAATAGGGAAGAAGAATGTATACCTAGGAGTTATAACTTTGTGGCTTAGGTGTCCTATTTAAAAAGAACTCTGATCCTCAATTAGCTAAGCACAAAGTTGTAACTGGTAGGTTTGTTTAGGGAGATGAGTGTTTTTCCAATGTAGTGATGCCAGGGTTTAGGTTGTTCTTTAAAGTACTACTGTCACCGTTAATACTAAGACTGGCATGACTCTAAGGATTCCTAGACACATTAAAAGTAAAGCTAGAAGCATGTACTGAATCTGAGGTAAAGCTAGGCAGAATTTGAAACCTTAGGGATAGTGGCATGATATGACAAAAGCAAATAGATCAGTTGTAGGAAGTTAATAAAAGCAGGTGAGTGTTAGGCAGGTGAAGTCAGAAGAAGCTTGATAAGAGGGTAGTTTTAAACTAAGAAGTGTGTCACAGGACAGCAGTGCTATAGATAGGGATATAAGGGAGTCAGTAAAGTGGTTAAAGAAGAAGAAACAGCAGCCTAGGTAAGTCTTTAGTGTGCTTGAGGACAAGCAAAGCCTTAAGTTTGGGGGTGTGTTAAGTCTCTGAAAGTGACTTATTTAGAACCCATTTAGCTTAAGAAGATGAACACTTTTAGGTGTTTTTGATAGCATTTAGCCTAAACCTATGCTTAAATATGAGAATGAGAAGAAGGTAGCTAAATTAGGACTTATGCACAATAGGAAAGAAAAAGGTTGAAAACCGAAGGAAAAGAATGAAAAAAACTGCATTGCGACAGTATTGCGAAAACATTGCTGAAGCCGCAATTATTCAAGTGAAAACCGTAAGTTGACTGATCCTTTTCTGTTAATTTCCGTAATTTCAGGGATTCATTCTTTCTCCTCCATCCATTCTGATATATGACGTTGAAGATTGATGGTTCTCCTTGGCCCAAACGCACCTGCAAACTACTATAAAAGGGGGCCAAAGTCGGAGGTTCAGTCATCATCCGAAAGCGTAGAGTCTTCTCGCAGTCCATCTTTTCTCCCTGTTTTCCTTTGCCGTCTGTTGGAGTGAGAGTCTCAGCTGTTGGAATCGATAATCTGATAGGAAGGAGAGGAGATTCTTCTTCTCTCTCGATTGGATTCATCCAAGCAAGGCTGCCCTTTCATCCCCTTCATTCGAGGCGACTGCAACGAGGCTTTCAAGCACCCTTTACTGTTTTCTGTCTTATTCTTCTAATTTCCAGCTTTGATCAGTTGTTGTTTCTAGTTTAGTGTTTTATCTACTGCATTTCGTTGTTGGCTGTCTTTGAATTAGTTACTTTAAGTTTCCCTTTGTTCGTTCAAACATTCAAAATAATCAAATTACAAGTTTGCATTTCACAGTTTCCATCTTCTGCTGCTACGGTTTTATCTTACTGTTTTGAGTTCATTTCCCTTCTAAGCATGTCTGTTTTATCTTGTATTTCTGTTCTCCATATATCCATGAGTAGCTAAGTCACTTAGGGGCATGCTAATGACAGAACTATAGGCTTAAAAACGTGAACCAAGTATGTAGGATAGCTCTCGAACCATTGATTGTATGTAAGCTTCATCCCACGGGCAATTTCGATTGGCCATCCATTTTGTCCAAAGAACTCCTAACCTCTGGAAGGAGTAAGAGTTCAGAGTCGTATAATCATGCTAGCCTTTCATGGTAACCAGGAAACGGCCTAGGAATAGGCGTTTCCCTAGTACAAACTAAACACTTCTGTTTTAACAAGATGCTTAAGACCTTACTTTGAGTCGAGTAAACTAAAGAATCTAATGCATGGAATCGGACGATACATGAGATAGAGTGAGTTTGATGCATAGAGAGTAGATCCAGTGCTTGAGAATCGTATAAAAATGCCTATAGGATAGTCATTAGTAGCCCTTAATTCGCCCATTTACACACTTTCGCTGTTATTCAATTGCGGTAAAATTGCGGTGTCCGCAATTCTGCTAAGTACCATTCTGTTTAGCTGTTTTCTTCTTCGTTTATTAATTCCATCTCTTGTCTTTTGAGTCTAATTTCAACATTGCATTTGTTTATGTTGCATTCCTTTACACATTCAGCAAAACTTAGATAATTAAAAACCAATTTTACCCCATCAAATCCACCCCTTCTTTCTTAACAAATACACTTCATGAATAGCTAAAAATGAGTCTCTGTGGAAAAAACGAATGAAATATACTTACTACTTGCTGTGAGACCATGTATGCTTGCATGTTCTGAGTGCTCTCTCTACCTTCTTGCTTATTTATCTTTAACACATTGAGCACGCAACAGCTAGCATCTCCTTTTCAGTAGTTGTGTAATTACATTGTGCCTCATTAAGTGTCTTACTAGCATAGTATACAGGGTGTGTTAGTTTCTCAATTTTTTGTCCTAGCATAACCCCTACAGCATAGTCACTTGCATCACATAATATTTCAAATGGAAGGTCCCAATTTGGCCCTACTATAATAGGTGCTTTGACTAATGCTTCCTTAAGGGTTTTCCAGGCTATTAAACATTCTTTAGAGAAGATGAATGGCTTATTCAGCTCTAGAAGCTCACACAAAGGTTTGGAGATCTTGGAAAAGTTCTTAATGAACCTTCTATAGAAACCAGCGTGTCCTAAGAAACTTCTAATGGCTTTTACATTCTGAGGTTCCACTAGCTTCTCTATGATTTCAATCTTGGCCCTATCGACCTCCACTCCTGCTCTAGACACTCTATGACCTAGGACTATCCCTTCGTCCACCATGAAGTGGCACTTTTCCCAATTAAGGACTAGGTTGGTCTCCTCACACCTAGCCAGGACTTGTCCTAAGTTCTCTAAACAGTTTGTGAATGAATCACCAAAGACTGAGAAGTCATCCATAAATATTTCTATCATGGATTCATCTAAGTCAGAGAAGATTGCCAACATGCACCTTTTGAACGTTGCTGGTGCATTGCATAAGCCAAAAGGCATTCTGCGAAAGGCAAATGTTCCAAAGGGACAGGTAAAGGTTGTCTTCTCCTGGTCCTTAGGGTCTATAGTGATCTGGTTATATCCTGAATAACCGTCTAGAAAGCAGTAATAAGCTCTACCAGTTATTCTATCTAACATCTGGTCAATAAATGGTAAAGGGAAGTGATCTTTTTTTGTTTCTTTATTTAGTTTTCTATAGTTCATACAGACTCTCCATCCTGTAATAGTCCTAGTTGGAATCAGTTCATTGCTCTCATTTACTACTACAGTCATCCCCCCCTTCTTAGGTACACATTGTATAGGACTCACCCACTGACTACTAGCTATAGGGAAGATTACCCCTGCATCTAACCACTTTATGATTTCTTTTTTAACTACCTCTTTCATAGAGGGGTTCAACCTACGTTGGTGATCTACTCGGGGTGTATGCTCTTCCTCTAGTATAATCTTATGCATGCAGTAAGAAGGGCTAATGCCTCTAATGTCAGCAATAGTCCATGCAATAGCCTTTTTATGCTGCCTAAGTAATAATATTAGTTCAACCTCATGCTTTTCACTCAATTTAGAAGAAATAATCACAGGCAGGGTATCATTACTTCCTAGATTTGCATACTTGAGGTGAGTGGGTAAAGGTTTCAATTCTAAGACAGGTGGATGCTCAATGGATGGTTTTAATGGATTCATGGATCTGTCAAGTAAGTCATTATTCATACAAACAGGTTGTATCTTATCTACAGGTATATCCATTATCTCATAAACATTCAAATCAGTTAAGTCTAATTGTACATATTCATTAGCATGCTTAGTCATTAATTCATGCTCCAGCTGTTCTTCCATTAGTGAATCTACAATGTCCATGCTAGCACAAGATTCAGAGTCAGAGGGGTACCTTAAGGCTTTAAAAACACTAAATTTAACCTCCTCGTCATGAACCCTCATAGTGAGCTCACCTTTCTGGACATCTATCAGTGCCCTACCTGTGGCTAGAAAAGGTCTGCCTAATAGGATGGGGACCTCCTTGTCTGCTTCATAATCCAGGATAATGAAATCTGCAAGGAAAATAAACTTGTCAACCTTTACAAGAATATCATCAATCTTACCCTCAGGGTATGCTATGGATCTGTCTGCAAGTTGTAAAGTGACAGTGGTGGGACGTGCTTCTCCTATTCCTAGCTGGCGGAATAGTGATAGGGGCATGAGGTTTATGCTAGCTCCCAAGTCACAAAGAGCTCTGCCCACGTGCTTGCCTCCTAACTCCACTGGTAAGGTGAAGGAACCAGGATCCTTCTCCTTCTTTGGCAGCTTGTTCTGGAGTATGGCACTGCACTCCTCAGTGAGATTCACTGTTTCAAATTCGCCAATAATTTTTTTGTTAGTGATTATATCCTTCAAAAACTTAACATAAGAGGGCATAGACTGTAAAACTTGTACAAAAGGGATATTGACATGCACTTGTTTAAGAATTTCTAGAAACTTATTAAAGTGCACTTCCTGTTCTTGTTTTTTCTTTAGCCTTCGAGGGAATGGAGGTGGTGGCACATATGCAGGCACTTCAGGTCGCCTCAGGATGGATGGAGGCCTTGGAATTTCTTCTATCTCTTCTATGATTGGCTCCGACCTTGCTCCTGATGTGCTTGTCGAGGGTTGACCTTGGTTTGGCAGAGACTCCAGTGGAGCACTAGACTCATTGTTCTCTACTCTCTTTGGGGCTTCTTTAGTGTTGCTCACCAATGGTCTCCCACTTCTGAGTTCAATTGCTTGAACTTGTTCTTTACCATCCCTTCGTGGCACCTCTGTGTCAGCAGGAAGTCTACCTTGGGGCCTACTTTTGAGTTCATTGGCTAGTTGCCCTATTTGGTTCTCTAGGCTCCTGAGGGTAGCTTGTTGACTTTGCAGGGTGGCATCATTCTTGGCTATGTATTCCTTGAGTAAGTTTTCTACAGATGACCCTACTGGTTGGTTGTATGGTTTTTGATACATGGATTGGTTATGTTGGGGAGTGAAACCAGGTGTTCCACTCGGTCTTGGCTGGTTAGGAGCTTGGTTAGTATTTTGCTGGCCACCCCATGAAAGATTTGGGTGGTTCCTCCAGCCAGGATTGTAAGTATTGGAATAGGGGTTGTTCCTAGGTTGCTGCTGGCTTCCTACATAGCAGACTGAGGCTGGATTCCCAGGGCAGTATTCGTACAGATGCCCTTCCCCACAGAATCCACAGGGTAGTGTCTCACCTTGATTCGGTTGTGTGCCCATTGACATGGCTGTGGCGGTGTTGACACTAGTTTGGAGATTGGCTTGAGCCATTTGCTTAACTAGGTTGGTCAGGGCGCTAATTTGGCTACTCATGGCATTGAGTGCGTCCTTATCTTGAGCTCTACTTGGCTCTATGGGATCATCTTACCACCTACAGTGAGATGCTGAGATCTTCTCCAAGATCTCTTAGGCTTCGTTATAACTTTTGGACAACATGGAACCACCAGCAGATGAATTTAGAACTTGTCTGGTGCTGGGGTTGCATCCTTTGAAAAAGACCTCTATTTGGATACACCATGGAATGCCATGGTGTGGACATTTAAGTAGAAGGTCCTTGAACCTTGTCCAAGCTTCGTGAAGAGACTCATTCTCAGCTTGTTTGAATTTAATAATGTCATCACGAAAGGTTGAATTCCTATCAGGTGGGAAATATTTGACTAGGAATTTTTCCGCCAAGTCTGTCCAATTGTGGACTGATCCAGAGGGTAATGAGTTTAACCACGTCTTGGCTTTGTCCCTCAAAGAGTAAGGGAACAGGTAAAGCCTCAAGGCTTCTTGGGAAACTCCAGGGATGAGGAATGTATCACTGACTCCTAGGAAGTTTCTAAGATGGTTGTGGGGATCCTCATTTTCTACTCCAAAGAATTGTCCCACAGTGGACAACATTTGGAACATTACTGGCTTTAACTCGAATGAGTTGGCAGTAATTTCAGGGCGGATTATGCTTGGGTTTAGTTCCCCAGGCATAGGTACTAGGTAAGAGAGTATGGCACTATCCTTATCATTCGCTATTTCGATGGGATTGCGAGTGGTAGGTGCTGGATTTGGGTTTGGTATCTCCATTTCTTCTTGATGGAATTGCGGAAACTCTGCGGTTTCAGCAATTATTCGAGGTATAGAGGGTTGTTTAAAGAGACGTTTCTTAGCTTTGTTTCTGGCCCTAAGTAATATCTCAGGCTCAGGATTGAACTCTAGATCGCTAATTGAATGCTCATTCATAAACTAACCCAATGGTACCTGTAAAAGGAATAAGAAATAGATTAGTCCCAATGGATATTAAACTTGTGTTTCAAACTTAACAAACTTCGTTTTCGCTAAACTAAGTCCCCGGCAGCGGTGCCAAAAACTTGTTGCGTGCTCAATGGTTAAAAGAAATATGCAATAAGAGAGCACTCAGAACATGCAAGCATACATGATCTTGTAGCAAGTAGTAAATATTTTTTCATTCGTTTTCCCACAGAGACTTATTATTAGTTACTCGCGAAGTGTGTTGTTAAGCAAGAATGAGTGGATTTGATGGGGTAGAATTGGTTTTTAATTGCCTAATTACTACTGAATATATAAAGGATAGCAACATGAACAAGTGCAAGTCAATGATAAACTCAAATGTAAATAGAAGAAATTAATAAACGAAGAGAAAAAAATGGCTAAGCAGAATTTTTAACTTGTTAGAATTGTGAGAACAGCAATTTTACCGCAATGTTACTAACAGCGAAAGTGTGTAAAATGAAGAAACAAGGGCTACTAACGACTCCTCTATAGACATTTTCACACGATTCTCAAGCATTGGATTAACTCACTATACATCAAACTAACTCATTCTCATGTATCTTCCGATTTCATGCATTAGATTCTTTAGTTTACTCATGTCCAAGTAAGGTCTTAAGCATCTTGTGTAAAACAGTAAGTTATGATTTGTACTAGGAAAACGCCTATTCCTAGGTCATTTTCTGGCTACCTTGAAAGGCTAGCATGAGTGTATGACTCTGAACTCTTACTCCTTCCAGAGGTTAGGAATTCTTTGGACAAAATGGATGGCCAATCGAAATTGCCCGTGGGATGAAGCTTACATACAATCAATGCATTCGAGAGCTATCCTACATGCTTGGTTCACGTGTTTTAGCCTATAGTATCGTCATTAGCATGCCCCTATGTGACTTAGCTACTCATGGATGTGGAGAGAACAGAAATATCAGATGAAGTAAACATGCTTAGAAGAGAATTAAAGACAAAACAGAAAGTTAAAGCAGTGTACAACAAAGACAAAGACCATGAAATAACAAAGTGTGTTTTTGATTTATCAATTGCTTGAACGAAACAAATGGAAACTCAGAGTTCTAAAGTAAAGACAGAAAGCTACGAAATGGAATGGATTAACTACTGGAAAAGAAATAACAACAAAACAGTGCTGGAAATGAAAAGTAAAGACAGAAAGCAATAAAATGAGCTTGATCGCCTCGTCGCAAACGCCTCGACTGAAGGGAGAGAAAGGTGAGCCTTGCTTGGATGAATCTCTCAAACCAACAGACGGAGAAGAAAATGAATGGGAAAGACTGCGCTGCGAAGAGACTTCAACGCTTTCGGATGATGATTAAACCCTCCTCTTTGACCTCCTTTTATAGTATTCTGCAGGTGCGATTGGGCCAAGGAGAACCATCCATTCTCAACGTCGTACTTCAACATGGATGGAGGAGAAAGACCGAATCCCTGAAATATCGGATCACAACAGAAAAAGGTCAGCCAACTTACGGATTTCACTTAAAACATTGTTGTTTTAGCAATGTTTCCGCAATGCCTCCGCAATGCACAATTTTCATTCTTCTAACTTCGTTTTGCATTCTTTTTCTTTCCTTTTGCATACAAGTCCTAATTTAGCTTCATTCTCCTAATTCATATATATAAGTACAGATTCAAGCTAAATCCTATCACAAATACTTACAAATGCACGTTTTTCTATCACAAACAAGTCCTAAAATAAGCACTTTTGGAAACGTAACACAAAGCATGTCACTTACCATTCGAATTGGAAATTAAAGCATTTTGGGCCTTGAAAGAACTGAATTATTGCGTGACCGATGCGGGAACATTGCGGTCTCTGCAATTACATGAGCTTGATGAGCTTAGACATATGTCCTATGAAAATGCTAAAATGTATAAGGAAAAGACTAAGATTTGGCATGACAGTAGACTTAGGATTAAGGACTTTAAGAGAGGCCAGCATGTCTTGTTATTTAACTCGAGGTTGAGATTATTTCCAGGCAAACTTAAGTCCAGATGGTCAGGTCCTTTTGTTGTAACTAATGTGTTTGTTCATGGCGCAGTTGAGATTAGGAACCTGCAGCATGGGCAACCGTTCATGGTTAATGGTGCACGATTGAAGCATTATTATGAGGAAGGAGATGTGAAGACTCTCTCGGCCTTCCTCTTAGCTGAAACTTGAAAATAAAACCGAGAGAGGACGAGTGATTGCTGTGCTCGTCCATGCGAGGCTATGCCTTAGTTTATTTTTGCTCTTTTTCCGGTTGATATTAGTGTATGTTTGTGTGTGATTTTTGTTACGAATTTGATGTTAATTTTATTTCTTTTAATAGGGGATCGAAAGAGGAAATCAAGGAGATGAATCCAGGATAAAAGATCGGGGAAGATATTGGGCCAAATCAAAATTTGAGCTGAGAGAATATTGGCATTTGAAACGAGGAAATCTCCAACGGCCATTTAATTGCGGTGGATTCGCTGAAATCGCAACAAAATAGCCGTTGGGATTTCCATCATTACAAATAGCCGTTAGATCCGCCGTGGCCAGTACGCTTCCCTCATTCACTGAACTCCAAGAAAGCTCTCTCCTTCTTCCTCTGCAATTCTTCTTCCCAGATTTCTACGATTCCACCATGGTGCTTACAAGGGCTGAGAGATCTGCTTCCAAGAAGAAGGCCGCTGAAGCAGAAGTCGCTGCGAGAGAGGCACTCCTTGCCTTGGCAGATGCCGAAGCCGCGCGAACCGAACGCCTTCCCAAGCTCCCTGTCCGCAGGAAGAAGTGGAAGGTAGTGACGGAGATCCCTGCTAGGCCATCTGAACCAGCTGGAACGCCCAAGAAGAGGAAGTGGAAGATGGCCGTTGACGACGCAGCGATCAAGAAAAAGACTCCCTCTGTGGAGAGTCAAGAAAGTGGCCGTCCATCCTACGAGACGGCCAGACAAAGCCATTCTCCATCTCCACCAGCGCGAAGCCCCGAGCCTTCTCCATCTCCCCAAAGCTCTGAACAAACTCCACCGCCGCAGAGCCCTGAGGCATCACCAGTCTCCCAGACGCCTGAACCTGAGATTCCAAGCGAAGAGCATCAAGAATCGGCGCAGGGCGATGAAGCAGCTGAGGAAGAAGAGGTCTTCTCTCCTTTGAGGGAAGTCAGCCCCGATAGCCCAACAAAGGGGGAAGATTCAATGGATGAAACGTTGGGGGACTGCCTCCAACAGATCACCAACAAGGCAAGATTGAGAAAGAAAGCCACCAAGGTTGTCAAGGCCAAACGGCCAAAAGCTGCGAAGAAGGCCAAGAAAAAGAAAGCCAGAGGTGAGCCTTCATCAAAGAAGGTTAGTAGTGAGCCCTCTCTGAAGAAGCTAAAGATCGAGGCTGCTGAATCAGCCAAAGCAAAAGATAAGGGGAAAGCCAAGCTGTACCCCGAAGATGAACTTCAATCTGTGAGGTATGTGTCTTCTGATGCTGAGTCAAGAGGCACTGAATTGAGGAAACGGGACCTGCTCCATGAGAAGGGGTTCCTTGACGCGTTGGCAAACCTGCCACAATTCTTGCGCGCAGGGATCACCAACCATGGCTGGGAAGAGCTGTGCAGACCGCCCATCCCCGCCTACTCCAGCAGGGTGTATGATTTCTACGCCAACCTGATAAACCCTGAGGATGACTTGTCTGTGGTCAGAGGAATCGAGGTGGACTTCTCAGCTAAGGCGATCAATGAAGCCTACGGCCTCAAGGGGCAAAAACACACTGACTATGCAAGGATAATTGATGCGCCCACTGAAGCTGTCCTAGAGGAAGCACTGCGGATCATCGGCCTGTTGGGTTTTATGTCCTAAAACTCGTGGTTTGTAAACTGTTATGTTTGTAAATAATCTATTTAGTAATAAAGAGTTATTAAGTTTTAATTCAGTAAAGAAGTTTACTGGATTAAAGTGAAACATGTTTTATCCTATACCAATAACCAACACCCTTGGCATTGTTTGAGTATTTGAACCTCATGTATGACATGATTGTGGATCAGGTTCAAGTATACTGCCAAAATGATCTATAGTATATGGATAAGGCTGGGTACCTTATCCTGGTAACACTATTGGATGCGGCTCACTTTGTATTGTACAGAACGATGTGATCTGAATCGTTCCACATGAAGATGTGAGAAGTGAGGGCGTCCTGTGTAAAGAGTTTACACAAGATCGAACCGCGTATTAAGTCACTCTCTCTTTATAACACCGTTTACTGATCGAGACTGACTTATACACTTTGATGGCCTAGGTAACTCGTTCTTAATCCTGAGCTTGCTATGAACTCCTGCTTATTCGGAAGTATCCTTTGACTTGTACGGGTGAGAGTGGCAGAACGCCCGCTCAATAAGCCTACCAACTTGGGGATAAAGCCGAATAAGTAGCTGGGGACATAGTGTAGCAAGATTGGAATTCACTCCTAACCCGCTCTTCAGGGTTAGTAGATAGGTTGTTCCCTTAATAGCTGACTCCGGGGCTTGAACAATGTGAGCTCACACTCTCATGTGATGAGAGAGTTATATTGATCTCTTGGTTGGACCAAAGATCTATTGTTCATTAGAGGTGTCAGTGGTACTTAAGGAACAAGATGTAATGCAGGGGTTAAACGGTTTATATGACCCAGCTGTGATTACGGACAACCTGTGAAGGATCGACTTACCAATGACGGTTATATCAAGAGGACACAATGTATCTACAGTGAGGAGAGTGCAGCCCTTGGACTTTAGTGGAGTCTCCGGGGGTTAACGAATGTTGATCGATTCGGGTCAAAAGAGTTTTGACCGAATGATCTCGTATCGTTGGAGCTCATGATCTGTAGGTCCTTTAGGTTCTCCTGGCTAGCTCGGATAAAGCGGTATAGCAGTGCTACAGGGTTGTATTCGGAGAAATCTGAATTAGGGTTTGTTCGAGGGGTTTGTATATTTAAATGTGATTTAAATATATAATCGGAGGAAGTTGTATTTAAATGTGATTTAGATACTCGACCGGAGAAAAATATGAATATTGATTCATATTTTGGAAAAGTCGGTTTTCTGAAAACCGGGATATAGTGGAAGGTTTATTATTATATTAGTATTTGATATTAATATTAATAATAAATTATATAATTAAAATTGTTTTAATTATTATTAATTTTAATAAATAATAATTATTTATAATTATTATTATTATCATTAATGATGTTAATGCATGTTCAACATGTGGCTTCCACTATGATTGTTTTCCTTACTCATTAAGCAAGTCAATTGAGTTTATCAATTTGCTTTTTTGGCTTGCATGAGAGGCTCTCTAATCTTCAAGCTAAGCACTTCTTCTTCTCTCTCTCTCGTTGGTGGAACTTATTCTCTCAAGCATTTGGATTATGCTTCTTCAAGTGTTGAAGGCAACATCCATAGTTGAAGCTTGAAGAAGAAGAAGAGAAGTTGTAGTTTTGGATTTCAAGTTGTTGAAATTCAAAGAGTTTGTTGTTTTGTGTTCTTGATGTTCTTGATGAATTGTTCATCAAATTCATATTAACACAAAACCAAACACAAACCAAAAGCTTCATCTTGTTCCTCCACCCTCAAACAAACCCCCTTAGCTCAAGGAGTCCCACTACTCCGCTATTAAGCCCGAGAATAGTTGGGACTACTCTAAGGGTGGTCCTCGTTGGTGCCCGTGCTGAGTTCGTGACCGGAGGAGACGTAGAGATCGAGGGGGCAGTAGAGGTGCTGAGGTAGACGAGAAGACGAACGTCAAAATAAGGTATTTTTGTCAATATATACCGGTGTATATATGATATATACCGGTGTTTTTTCTTGGTTTCTCTTCACTGGAAAATATACCGGTGGTATATATATTTTACCGGTGGTATATATACCGGTGGTATATATACCGGTGGGATATATACCGACCGGTATATACCGGTGGTATATATTATATACCGGTGATATATACCGGTGGTATATATACCGGTTGTATATATACCGGTGGTATATATATACCGACCGGTATATACCGGTGGTATATATATACCGACCGGTATATACCGGTGGTATATATATACCGACCGGTATATACCGGTGGTATATATATTATTTACCCGTGATATATATATACCGGTGGTTTATACCGATCGGTATTTCCTTGGTATAATATATACCGGTGTATATATGATATATACCGGTGATATTTATACCGGTGGCTTTTACCGGTCAACTTTTTGGTTGACTTTTACCGGTCGGTTTACCGGTGGAGAGAGGTTTTTCCGGTGGACTCGAATTCAAGAAATTTTCTAAGTGTTAGAAATCTTTCTTCAATTCTTAGTTCGTTCCTTATTGATTGCTTAAGGTCCTCAACCAGTTTTAGGCTTTTGTTTAAGTCTTTCTTCCGTTGCGCCTCTGGTTTAGGGCCGGGACCCTTCGGTTTCCAGCAATTGGTATCAGAGCATGCTTTAAGCTCTCAATTTTGCACAAATTGAGTCCTAGGTGGGTTGTTTTGATTTCTTGCTTGGATGGCTGAAGCATTTTGGTTTATGGCATTGTTTACTTTCCTTGTTTTTTCCTTTGGTATGTAATAGCCTTGGCTTGTTAAATAAGGCTTAATGTGTGGCTTGGAGTCTGTAATTCTTTTAGTCTTAGAGTCTAGGGTTGTTGCGGAGCCAAGGTGTGCAAGGAGCCAAGAAGCCGAGGTGCTTGGAGTTGCTCGAAGAGTTCGTTGTGTTTCAAGACCTAGCTTGGGGTTTTGACAAGCTTGTAATAATTAGTTTTGCTTGCTTGATGCCATAAACCGAATTGCTTTAGTGTGATTAATTTATAGGATGCATGAGATGTATGGTTTAAATTAATGCCCTTGCTTGTGCATAAAGTATGCCATATAGATTTCAAATCCCACCTTAGGAAGCATGTTGCATGCATTATGTATGTTATAAGTGTTATAATGTATAGGATGCATGCTTAATTCATGAGATTCAATATAAGTGTTATATTGGTTATGAATTAGGAAATTGTATGTTTAAGAGCATAATTGATATAAGTGTTATATTAATTATGAAGTTAAATATTCAATTCACCATGCCTTAGTGATGCATGTTTGAGAAGCATGTAGAGTTGTTGTAGAAAGTCTAAGTTTTGCAAAGTGTTGTAAAAATTGGATAGACTTTTAAAATCTATAACAAAGATTAAAAGCATGTTCATTTAGGGTTAAAAAAGACGTCCGGTTCATTAGATGAATAGGTCGTTATCTCGTAAATGCTAAAGGTTATGAGAAACTCACCCGGTGAAATTCTGTTCGAGGTTGGAGGTATTTAAGTTGACGGTTTACGGAACACCTCCTACCTGGGAACGATCCGGTACTTGAGTAAAGTTAACCCGGCTTTATGAGCGTGCGTGAGAGGTGTGAGGTTAATAAAAGTGTTTATAACCTAGACATCTCAGGTAAATAGTTTGCCTAGACTTAAGGTTTTATTTTCTTAGCCGGATAAAACCTGAGTAGTTTACCCTTAAAACCGTCCACGATGCTTAGTAGATGTGTTGAGAAGGAATATATGATATATCCCTCTCCTGCTACACACTCCCTATAGTTCACAACGTGAGAATTTTGCTTGGCCTCGTGTTGCTAATGTGGCAACCCCATTCGGATGGTATTTGCAACTTTCAATAGCAAGGTGAATGGGGTAAGTATCTATAGTAAGTGGGAGAAGGAAGTACGTCAGTACATCCTACGGTCTCCTCCATTGGATTGAACCGTGAGATTCCCATGTTTCGCCTGCTAGGTGCCCACAAGTGGTACCGATCCATACGGAGGGCGGGGCATGGGAGATCGAACACCTCAGTCACCATTTATGGATAGTGAAACACAGGGCCATTCCCAACACTGACATTCCATTCGGTTGCTATGTTGGGGCCGTTCTGTGCATTCTAAAAATGGAGGGTCACACTTACGGGATTTGCTAAGGAGTTAGTAAATCCAGACAAAAAACGATAACTAAGATGCTATGGGAATAAGAGTTATTCCGGAGTTAGCATTTAGTCAAGAATGTCTTGGTTTAGTAAAGGAGTGCTCGACTACCATTCGGTAGCGACCATTCTGACCTACTAAAGTATCGTTGTTAGTAAATAAAGAGTTTGGGTACTTTATTTACTACTAAAGTCTTTAATTGGTTCAAATAGGCTAAAACCGTTTCACTAATAGATTTACTTCCTTTACAGCATGTCGAGTTCGTTCATACAGTTGCTGTCACACGACAAATTAACCGGAGAAAATTTTGGGTCATGGAAGTCGAACCTTAATGCGGTTCTGGTTCTTGACAACCTAAGATTTGTCTTAACGGAGGATTGTCCTCCGGTTCCTAGTTCTAATGCCTCACGAACTGTTCGTGAAGCATACGACGGTTGGATTCGGGCTAATGATAAAGCTCGAGTCTACCTCCTGGCAAGCATATCTGATGTCTTGTCTAGGAAGCATGAGGGGATGGTTTCCGCTAAGGAAATCATGGCTTCATTACAAGAGATGTTTGGAAAACCTTCTTCATCTCTTAGGTATGAAGCCCTCAAGAACATTTTCAACTGCCGTATGGTTGAAGGAACCTCTGTTAGGGAGCATGTCCTTAACATGATGGTGTACTTCAATACTGCAGAAGTTAATGGAGCAGCCGTTGACGAACAAGGTCAGGTTGGTTTTATCTTGGAAACTCTTCCGAAGAGCTTCCTGCACTTCAGGGCCAATATGGTCATGAACAAGATAGAATACAATCTGACGTCTCTTCTAAACGAGCTTCAGGTATATCAGTCCCTGCATACCTCTAAAGGAAAGGAGAAGGAGGTAAATGTTACCACTTCTATGAAATTCCAGAAAGGGTCTGGGTCTGGGACTAAATCTGAACCTCCTACTGTGAGTAATAAGATTATTCACAAGAAGAAGAGAAGTGCCAGGAAGGGCAAGACCCCAGCTGTTGGCAAGGTAAAAGCTTCACACAGTGGAAAGTGTTTTCATTGTGGTGAAGAAGGGCATTGGAAGCGGAACTGCCCCAAATACCTTGCAGAGAAAAAGGCAAAAGAATGAACGACAAAGTAAATATGATTTATCTTTTGTCTAAACATGTGGATTATGAATGTCATACCTGAATGTTGATTCAGGAACCACTAATCATGTTTGTTATTCTTTTTCAGGAAACTAGTTCCTGTCTGCCTATTTCTTGACGAAGACGACTTATGAAGATGTCTTCGCAGTTTCTACAGTGGGAGCTTGCTGATGTTTAGTTGTCTGTATAGAAATAATTTCAACTGTTGTAATTATTATCTATAGAACTCAAGTTTGTCCTGAACACTTTTATTGTATATAGTATCTTTTGTTTATTAAATGAAGAGTTCATTTTGCAAAAGATATATACTAGTAGTGTTCTATTAAAACTTGGTAAACAACTAAAGTGTTAAGATTTATCTTGTTTTATATTGAAAGCAAAATTTAAATTAACAAAGGTTGTTAGTTTAGCTAGTTCTTCTCAACCGTTGAGAAAGCCTATATGTAGTGGGAGGTTTATGAGATAATCTGGACCACTATATTGGCTTGTGTTATGACTCTAGTTATCAAAATTGGTGATAATGGTGAATTCATAAACAAGAACCAGTAGCTCAAAACCATGAATCTTCAAGGGGTTTAAAGACCTAGTCTATGAGGTGAAAACCTCTAAGGCTTGACTTTCTGACAAATGGGACTGTCCCGAAGAGGATGAGTTAATTGTGTATTAACTTCTTCTCTTGTTGTCAGATGTTAGTTATATAGAATACTCGTATCCATTGTCTTGTTCTATTCGATAGGATAAGGTAAATGGAAATCAAGATTAGCTATCTTGATAGAGTATCTATTAGTCTGAACTAGGAAGATTCATTATTTAAGATTCAGAGCAAATCGTTTGCATTCATATTCAATTCATTTATGAATTGGATTTAGTATCTAAATCTTAAATTATAAGGTTTGTTTTTCGAATCAAATCTTATGGTTTTGAACATTACATTGATAAATATTGTTAAACAAGTATTTGATTAATGTAATAGCTTTCATAATAAATTCCCATAATTTCACTCCTAATCATTGTGAATGATGAATGAGTCATTTCTTTGATGAGCTTAGATTAGCTCCGTTGGTTCTAAGGATTCAGGTTAATCTGAATCGTAAGAACATATGGCTAGTGGGAGCTGTCAAAAGTAATCTGGTTAAAGTTTTGTCAAGGAGTAATAGATTACAAGAGTTGTATTGTTGTTTTCTCATGTGATAGCTAAGCTTTCTTGCAGCTTGTGAAGTAGCAAAAAGTTTATGAATTAAACTCAAAGTTTAGCGCTCTGAGAGGATGTGATAGTCACATGGGTTCCTCACAGCACTACATGTTGTTTTGTTTACTTTGTTTCTCATGGCTAAAGTGTTTGAGAAATACCTAAAGTGTTTAGGGCTCCAAGTTATTAAAAAAGGATAGTGGGAGTAAACTAGAAATATGAGATATTTCGTTTTCTCCACCAACATGTACACCACAGACGTTTTAGTCCAAGTGGGAGTTTGTTGGGTTTTATGTCCTAAAACTCGTGGTTTGTAAACTGTTATGTTTGTAAATAATCTATTTAGTAATAAAGAGTTATTAAGTTTTAATTCAGTAAAGAAGTTTACTGGATTAAAGTGAAACATGTTTTATCCTATACCAATAACCAACACCCTTGGCATTGTTTGAGTATTTGAACCTCATGTATGACATGATTGTGGATCAGGTTCAAGTATACTGCCAAAATGATCTATAGTATATGGATAAGGCTGGGTACCTTATCCTGGTAACACTATTGGATGCGGCTCACTTTGTATTGTACAGAACGATGTGATCTGAATCGTTCCACATGAAGATGTGAGAAGTGAGGGCGTCCTGTGTAAAGAGTTTACACAAGATCGAACCGCGTATTAAGTCACTCTCTCTTTATAACACCGTTTACTGATCGAGACTGACTTATACACTTTGATGGCCTAGGTAACTCGTTCTTAATCCTGAGCTTGCTATGAACTCCTGCTTATTCGGAAGTATCCTTTGACTTGTACGGGTGAGAGTGGCAGAACGCCCGCTCAATAAGCCTACCAACTTGGGGATAAAGCCGAATAAGTAGCTGGGGACATAGTGTAGCAAGATTGGAATTCACTCCTAACCCGCTCTTCAGGGTTAGTAGATAGGTTGTTCCCTTAATAGCTGACTCCGGGGCTTGAACAATGTGAGCTCACACTCTCATGTGATGAGAGAGTTATATTGATCTCTTGGTTGGACCAAAGATCTATTGTTCATTAGAGGTGTCAGTGGTACTTAAGGAACAAGATGTAATGCAGGGGTTAAACGGTTTATATGACCCAGCTGTGATTACGGACAACCTGTGAAGGATCGACTTACCAATGACGGTTATATCAAGAGGACACAATGTATCTACAGTGAGGAGAGTGCAGCCCTTGGACTTTAGTGGAGTCTCCGGGGGTTAACGAATGTTGATCGATTCGGGTCAAAAGAGTTTTGACCGAATGATCTCGTATCGTTGGAGCTCATGATCTGTAGGTCCTTTAGGTTCTCCTGGCTAGCTCGGATAAAGCGGTATAGCAGTGCTACAGGGTTGTATTCGGAGAAATCTGAATTAGGGTTTGTTCGAGGGGTTTGTATATTTAAATGTGATTTAAATATATAATCGGAGGAAGTTGTATTTAAATGTGATTTAGATACTCGACCGGAGAAAAATATGAATATTGATTCATATTTTGGAAAAGTCGGTTTTCTGAAAACCGGGATATAGTGGAAGGTTTATTATTATATTAGTATTTGATATTAATATTAATAATAAATTATATAATTAAAATTGTTTTAATTATTATTAATTTTAATAAATAATAATTATTTATAATTATTATTATTATCATTAATGATGTTAATGCATGTTCAACATGTGGCTTCCACTATGATTGTTTTCCTTACTCATTAAGCAAGTCAATTGAGTTTATCAATTTGCTTTTTTGGCTTGCATGAGAGGCTCTCTAATCTTCAAGCTAAGCACTTCTTCTTCTCTCTCTCTCGTTGGTGGAACTTATTCTCTCAAGCATTTGGATTATGCTTCTTCAAGTGTTGAAGGCAACATCCATAGTTGAAGCTTGAAGAAGAAGAAGAGAAGTTGTAGTTTTGGATTTCAAGTTGTTGAAATTCAAAGAGTTTGTTGTTTTGTGTTCTTGATGTTCTTGATGAATTGTTCATCAAATTCATATTAACACAAAACCAAACACAAACCAAAAGCTTCATCTTGTTCCTCCACCCTCAAACAAACCCCCTTAGCTCAAGGAGTCCCACTACTCCGCTATTAAGCCCGAGAATAGTTGGGACTACTCTAAGGGTGGTCCTCGTTGGTGCCCGTGCTGAGTTCGTGACCGGAGGAGACGTAGAGATCGAGGGGGCAGTAGAGGTGTTGAGGTAGACGAGAAGACGAACGTCAAAATAAGGTATTTTTGTCAATATATACCGGTGTATATATGATATATACCGGTGTTTTTTCTTGGTTTCTCTTCACTGGAAAATATACCGGTGGTATATATATTTTACCGGTGGTATATATACCGGTGGTATATATACCGGTGGGATATATACCGACCGGTATATACCGGTGGTATATATTATATACCGGTGATATATACCGGTGGTATATATACCGGTTGTATATATACCGGTGGTATATATATACCGACCGGTATATACCGGTGGTATATATATACCGACCGGTATATACCGGTGGTATATATATTATTTACCCGTGATATATATATACCGGTGGTTTATACCGATCGGTATTTCCTTGGTATAATATATACCGGTGTATATATGATATATACCGGTGATATTTATACCGGTGGCTTTTACCGGTCAACTTTTTGGTTGACTTTTACCGGTCGGTTTACCGGTGGAGAGAGGTTTTTCCGGTGGACTCGAATTCAAGAAATTTTCTAAGTGTTAGAAATCTTTCTTCAATTCTTAGTTCGTTCCTTATTGATTGCTTAAGGTCCTCAACCAGTTTTAGGCTTTTGTTTAAGTCTTTCTTCCGTTGCGCCTCTGGTTTAGGGCCGGGACCCTTCGGTTTCCAGCACGGCCAACCTGAGGCAGCCTGGACGGTTTCACGCAATGGGAAGCACACTCTGATGAGTGTTACCCTCACAGCCAAGGCAGCTGTCTGGTTCTCGTTCGTGCGAAGGAGGTTGTCCCCAGTGACCCACGAGACCACCATCAACCAAGGCAGATCGCTGCTGGTTTATGCGATCATGAGGGGCCTCACAATCAATGTTGGTGAGGTCATTGCAGCCTCAATCGCAGACTGTGCCAAAAAAGGTAAGGGTCCACTTTTCTTCCCCAACACAATCACTAAGCTTTGCTTACGTGCAGGTGTACGAATCGAGCGGATGGAAAGGCAGCTGGCCTACACGGGGCACCTGGAGTTGCCTACAGCCCTGAGGATGCGCAGAAAGGGGAACATGGAGTTTGAGTTAGATGGCCTGGCTGCTGCGCAATCTCTATCAATGGCCTGCCTGATGGACCTGCAGAAGAAGATGGCTCAGTGGGCTGCATATGCACAAGCAAGGGATA
>CM051522.1:21521148-21542599 GCA_028017165.1 Herpetospermum pedunculosum | reverse complement strand
AAATGCAAGTCAATGATAAACTCAAATGAAAAGAGAAGAGATTAATAAACGAAGAGGAAAATAGCTAAGGCAGAATTTTTAACTTAATGGAATTGCGAGAACAGCAATTATACCGCAATGTTACTGACAGCGAATGTGTGTAAAATGTGGAAACAAGGGCTACTAACGACTACCCTATAGACTTTTTCACACGATTCTCAAGCATTAGATCAACTCTCTATGCATCAAACTACTTCATTCTCATGTATCTTCCGATTTCATGCATTAGATTCTTTAGTTTACTCATGTCCAAGTAAGGTCTTAAGCATCTTGTTAAAACAGTAAGTTATGATTTGTACTAGGAAAACGCCTATTCCTAGGTCGTTTTCTGGCTACCTTGAGAGGCTAGCATGAGTGTATGACTCTGAAATCTTACTCCTTCAAGAGGTTAAGAGTTCTTTGGACAAAATGGATGGCCAATCGAAATTGCTCGTGGTATGAAGCTTACATACAATCAATGCATTCGAGAGCTATCCTACATGCTTGGTTCACGTGTTTTAGCCTATAGTATTGTCATTAGCATTCTCTTATGTGACTTAGTTACTCATTGATATAGATAGAAAAGGAAGAGTAGATGAAGAAGACATGCTTAGAAGAAGATTAAAGTTAAAACAGAAGCTAAAGGCAGTAACAGAGAAGGTAAAGAAACTTGTGACTTGATGAAAATAGTACTTCGATTTATTAAGAACTGAACTAAACAAATGACAGCCTTAGAAAACTAAAGTAAAGCAAACAGCAACGAAGTGAATTAAAGTAGCTATTGGAAAGGAAAGAACAACAGGCAGTAATGAAAATGGGAAACTAAAACAGAAAGCAATGGAGTTGAGCGTGTTCGCTTCGACGCATATGCCTCGGCTGAAGGGAGAGAAAGGTAAGCCTTGCTTGGATGAATCCAATCAGAAGAGAAGATAAATCTTCTCTCCTTCCTATCAGATTATCGACTCCAATCAGCTAAACTTTTCAACCCCACAGACGGAAGAGAAAAACAGGAGACAGAACTGTGCTGCGAAGAGACTTCTACGCTTTTCAGATGTGTTTCAACCTTCCACTTTGACCTCCTTTTATAGTATTCTGCAGGTGCGATTGGGCCAAGGAGAACCATCCATTCTCAACGTCGTACTTCTACGTGGATGGAGGAGAAAGAACGAGTCCCTAAAATATCGGATCACAACAGAAAAAGGTTAGTCAACTTACGGATTTCACTTAAAACATTGCGGTTTTAGCAACGTTTCCGCAATGCCTCCGCAATGCACAGTTTTCATTCTTCTAACTTCGTTTTTCATTCTTTTCCTTTCCTTTTGCATACAAGTCCTAATTTAGCTTCTTTCTTCTAATTCTCATATATAAGTATAAGTTCAAGCTAAATCCTATAAAAAATACTTACAAATGCACGACTTTCTATCACAACTAAGTCCTAAAATAGTCACTTTTGGAGACGTAACACACCCCCAAACTTAAGGTTTTGCTCGTCCTCGAGCAATCTAAGGACTTACTCAGACTGCTGTTTTATCCTCTCTAACCACTTGCTGACTCCCCTAAGTTCCTATCTAAGGCTCTGCTGTCCTGTGACACCCTTCTAAGTTTTCAACTACCCTCTCATTTTGCTTCTTCTGACTTCGCATGCCTAATGATCCTACTGTTTTATTAACTCCTTACAGCTGATCTACTTGCTTCTGTCATATAATGCAACTATCCCTAAGGTTTCAAACTCTACCTAGCTTTACCCCAGACTCAGTACATGCTTCTATCTTCTACTGTTGAGCTACCTAGGAGTCCTTAGAGTCATGCCAGTCTTAGTATTAGACAGTGACAGTAGTACATTTAGAGAACAACCTAAACCCTGGCATCACTACATTGGACATACACTCATCTCCCTAAACAACCCTACAAGCTACAACTTTGTGCTTAGCTAATTGAGGATCAGAGTTCTTTTTATTCAGGACATCCAAGCCACAAAGTCGCAACTCCTAGGTATACATTCTTCTTTCCTACTTCTTCCTTTTTTTTTTTTTTTTTTTTTTTTCCTTTCTTACTTTGGTGGAGCCTCTCCTTAGGTTGCATTTTGATGCAATGCCACTTGTGGGTTACACACTTAGCACTGATTACTCAGCAACTTTAAGAGAGACACTCCTCTTTATTCTATTTTTCATTTTTTTTTTGTCAGCTCATCAATTTTTTCTTTTGCCAAGGAGAAAAAGAATGCTTATGTTTAGAAGGAGAGAGGAATGTTCCTAGGCCTAGGGTTGCCTCCCCCAAACTTAAACTACTCATTGTCCCCAATGAGTGTCTGAGGTGGCACACCCCCAAACTTATCCTAGAAGCATCTAGTCTAGGGTAAAACAAAGAAAATCTAAAAGTCCTAAGGATAGACAGAACATTTTTAAAGCACATAACTCAACAGCAGAAATTTGAAAAAACAGTAAGGGAAGGACTTAAAGCTACGCATGCTGAGCAAATGAAGAGACTAATTTAAGCTATCAAAGGTGCCTTAAGACACTCATCCAGCATGCTTATAGATAGGCTATATAAGGTAGTCAAGACAGCAGCAAAAGAACAAAATTAAAACACAACCAGCCTAGCTAATCAGTCAGTCAAAAACATGCAATTGCTAACAAAAATTGCGGCGACCGCAAGGATTTCACAATGAATCTATAGGCAGATATAACAGTAAGCAGCCCCTTTTTCATGCTCTTTCCAGTCATCTCAGCTAAACAAAAAGGAAAACTAAAACAACCTACCTAATCAGATACCATCTAGCTACACTAAGCAATTCTAAACAACAAAAATAAAGAACTAAAGACAGATCAAATATGGATTCAAAAATAACAGAATTCACACAGTTTAACGAAAAGCAGTTTTTTTTTCTTTAGGGAACAGAAATACTCCCTTGAGTGCTCTTCAGCCTAGCACTCAGACATCTTCATCATCATCCCTCTGTGCTCGTGGAGGTGCCCATGGCGTCAGCAGGTCCGTGGGGAACTCAGGGAAGATGCAGCCCAACTGGTCAGCAACATCTTTATCCCTTGCTTGTGCATATGCAGCCCACTGAGCCATCTTCTTCTACAGGTCCATCAGGCAGGCCATTGATAGAGATTGCGCAGCAGCCAGGCCATCTAACTCAAACTCCATGTTCCCCTTTCTGCGCATCCTCAGGGCTGTAGGCAACTCCAGGTGCCCCGTGTAGGCCAGCTGCCTTTCCATCCGCTCGATTCGTACACCTGCACGTAAGCAAAGCTTAGTGATTGTGTTGGGGAAGAAAAGTGGACCCTTACCTTTTTTGGCACAGTCTGCGATTGAGGCTGCAATGACCTCACCAACATTGATTGTGAGGCCCCTCATGATCGCATAAACCAGCAGCGATCTGCCTTGGTTGATGGTGGTCTCGTGGGTCACTGGGGACAACCTCCTTCGCACGAACGAGAACCAGACAGCTGCCTTGGCTGTGAGGGTAACACTCATCAGAGTGTGCTTCCCATTGCGTGAAACCGTCCAGGCTGCCTCAGGTTGGCCGATGATCCGCAGTGCTTCCTCTAGGACAGCTTCAGTGGGCGCATCAATTATCCTTGCATAGTCAGTGTGTTTTTGCCCCTTGAGGCCGTAGGCTTCATTGATCGCCTTAGCTGAGAAGTCCACCTCGATTCCTCTGACCACAGACAAGTCATCCTCAGGGTTTATCAGGTTGGCGTAGAAATCATACACCCTGCTGGAGTAGGCGGGGATGGGCGGTCTGCACAGCTCTTCCCAGCCATGGTTGGTGATCCCTGCGCGCAAGAATTGTGGCAGGTTTGCCAACGCGTCAAGGAACCCCTTCTCATGGAGCAGGTCCCGTTTCCTCAATTCAGTGCCTCTTGACTCAGCATCAGAAGACACATACCTCACAGATTGAAGTTCATCTTCGGGGTACAGCTTGGCTTTCCCCTTATCTTTTGCTTTGGCTGATTCAGCAGCCTCGATCTTTAGCTTCTTCAGAGAGGGCTCACTACTAACCTTCTTTGATGAAGGCTCACCTCTGGCTTTCTTTTTCTTGGCCTTCTTCGCAGCTTTTGGCCGTTTGGCCTTGACAACCTTGGTGGCTTTCTTTCTCAATCTTGCCTTGTTGGTGATCTGTTGGAGGCAGTCCCCCAACGTTTCATCCATTGAATCTTCCCCCTTTGTTGGGCTATCGGGGCTGACTTCCCTCAAAGGAGAGAAGACCTCTTCTTCCTCAGCTGCTTCATCGCCCTGCGCCGATTCTTGATGCTCTTCGCTTGGAATCTCAGGTTCAGGCGTCTGGGAGACTGGTGATGCCTCAGGGCTCTGCGGCGGTGGAGTTTGTTCAGAGCTTTGGGGAGATGGAGAAGGCTCGGGGCTTCGCGCTGGTGGAGATGGAGAATGGCTTTGTCTGGCCGTCTCGTAGGATGGACGGCCACTTTCTTGACTCTCCACAGAGGGAGTCTTTTTCTTGATCGCTGCGTCGTCAACGGCCATCTTCCACTTCCTCTTCTTGGGCGTTCCAGCTGGTTCAGATGGCCTAGCAGGGATCTCCGTCACTACCTTCCACTTCTTCCTGCGGACAGGGAGCTTGGGAAGGCGTTCGGTTCGCGCGGCTTCGGCATCTGCCAAGGCAAGGAGTGCCTCTCTCGCAGCGACTTCTGCTTCAGCGGCCTTCTTCTTGGAAGCAGATCTCTCAGCCCTTGTAAGCACCATGGTGGAATCGTAGAAATCTGGGAAGAAGAATTGCAGAGGAAGAAGGAGAGAGCTTTCTTGGAGTTCAGTGAATGAGGGAAGCGTACTGGCCACGGCGGATCTAACGGCTATTTGTAATGATGGAAATCCCAACGGCTATTTTGTTGCGATTTCAGCGAATCCACCGCAATTAAATGGCCGTTGGAGATTTCCTCGTTTCAAATGCCAATATTCTCTCAGCTCAAATTTTGATTTGGCCCAATATCTTCCCCGATCTTTTATCCTGGATTCATCTCCTTGATTTCCTCTTTCGATCCCCTATTAAAAGAAATAAAATTAACATCAAATTCGTAACAAAAATCACACACAAACATACACTAATATCAACCGGAAAAAGAGCAAAAATAAACTAAGGCATAGCCTCGCATGGACGAGCACAGCAATCACTCGTCCTCTCTCGGTTTTATTTTCAAGTTTCAGCTAAGAGGAAGGCCGAGAGAGTCTTCACATCTCCTTCCTCATAATAATGCTTCAATCGTGCACCATTAACCATGAACGGTTGCCCATGCTGCAGGTTCCTAATCTCAACTGCGCCATGAACAAACACATTAGTTACAACAAAAGGACCTGACCATCTGGACTTAAGTTAGCCTGGAAATAATCTCAACCTCGAGTTAAATAACAAGACATGCTGGCCTCTCTTAAAGTCCTTAATCCTAAGTCTACTGTCATGCCAAATCTTAGTCTTTTCCTTATACATTTTAGCATTTTCATAGGACATATGTCTAAGCTCATCAAGCTCATGTAATTGCAGAGACCGCAATGTTCCCGCATCGGTCACGCAATAATTCAGTTCTTTCAAGGCCCAAAATGCTTTAATTTCCAATTCGAATGGTAAGTGACATGCTTTGTGTTACGTTTCCAAAAGTGCTTATTTTAGGACTTGTTTGTGATAGAAAAACGTGCATTTGTAAGTATTTGTGATAGGATTTAGCTTGAATCTGTACTTATATATATGAATTAGGAGAATGAAGCTAAATTAGGACTTGTATGCAAAAGGAAAGAAAAAGAATGCAAAACGAAGTTAGAAGAATGAAAATTGTGCATTGCGGAGGCATTGCGGAAACATTGCTAAAACAACAATGTTTTAAGTGAAATCCGTAAGTTGGCTGACCTTTTTCTGTTGTGATCCGATATTTCAGGGATTCGGTCTTTCTCCTCCATCCATGTTGAAGTACGACGTTGAGAATGGATGGTTCTCCTTGGCCCAATCGCACCTGCAGAATACTATAAAAGGAGGTCAAAGAGGAGGGTTTAATCATCATCCGAAAGCGTTGAAGTCTCTTCGCAGCGCAGTCTTTCCCATTCATTTTCTTCTCCGTCTGTTGGTTTGAGAGATTCATCCAAGCAAGGCTCACCTTTCTCTCCCTTCAGTCGAGGCGTTTGCGACGAGGCGATCAAGCTCATTTTATTGCTTTCTGTCTTTACTTTTCATTTCCAGCACTGTTTTGTTGTTATTTCTTTTCCAGTAGTTAATCCATTCCATTTCGTAGCTTTCTGTCTTTACTTTAGAACTCTGAGTTTCCATTTGTTTCGTTCAAGCAATTGATAAATCAAAAACACACTTTGTTATTTCATGGTCTTTGTCTTTGTTGTACACTGCTTTAACTTTCTGTTTTGTCTTTAATTCTCTTCTAAGCATGTTTACTTCATCTGATATTTCTGTTCTCTCCACATCCATGAGTAGCTAAGTCACATAGGGGCATGCTAATGACGATACTATAGGCTAAAACACGTGAACCAAGCATGTAGGATAGCTCTCGAATGCATTGATTGTATGTAAGCTTCATCCCACGGGCAATTTCGATTGGCCATCCATTTTGTCCAAAGAATTCCTAACCTCTGGAAGGAGTAAGAGTTCAGAGTCATACACTCATGCTAGCCTTTCAAGGTAGCCAGAAAATGACCTAGGAATAGGCGTTTTCCTAGTACAAATCATAACTTACTGTTTTACACAAGATGCTTAAGACCTTACTTGGACATGAGTAAACTAAAGAATCTAATGCATGAAATCGGAAGATACATGAGAATGAGTTAGTTTGATGTATAGTGAGTTAATCCAATGCTTGAGAATCGTGTGAAAATGTCTATAGAGGAGTCGTTAGTAGCCCTTGTTTCTTCATTTTACACACTTTCGCTGTTAGTAACATTGCGGTAAAATTGCTGTTCTCACAATTCTAACAAGTTAAAAATTCTGCTTAGCCATTTTTTTCTCTTCGTTTATTAATTTCTTCTATTTACATTTGAGTTTATCATTGACTTGCACTTGTTCATGTTGCTATCCTTTATATATTCAGTAGTAATTAGGCAATTAAAAACCAATTCTACCCCATCAAATCCACTCATTCTTGCTTAACAACACACTTCGCGAGTAACTAATAATAAGTCTCTGTGGGAAAACGAATGAAAAAATATTTACTACTTGCTACAAGATCATGTATGCTTGCATGTTCTGAGTGCTCTCTTATTGCATATTTCTTTTAACCATTGAGCACGCAACAAGTTTTTGGCGCCGCTGCCGGGGACTTAGTTTAGCGAAAACGAAGTTTGTTAAGTTTGAAACACAAGTTTAATATCCATTGGGACTAATCTATTTCTTATTCCTTTTACAGGTACCATTGGGTTAGTTTATGAATGAGCATTCAATTAGCGATCTAGAGTTCAATCCTGAGCCTGAGAGATTACTTAGGGCCAGAAACAAAGCTAAGAAACGTCTCTTTAAACAACCCTCTATACCTCGAATAATTGCTGAAACCGCAGAGTTTCCGCAATTCCATCAAGAAGAAATGGAGATACCAAACCCAAATCCAGCACCTACCACTCGCAATCCCATCGAAATAGCGAATGATAAGGATAGTGCCATACTCTCTTACCTAGTACCTATGCCTGGGGAACTAAACCCAAGCATAATCCGCCCTGAAATTACTGCCAACTCATTCGAGTTAAAGCCAGTAATGTTCCAAATGTTGTCCACTGTGGGACAATTCTTTGGAGTAGAAAATGAGGATCCCCACAACCATCTTAGAAACTTCCTAGGAGTCAGTGATACATTCCTCATCCCTGGAGTTTCCCAAGAAGCCTTGAGGCTTTACCTGTTCCCTTACTCTTTGAGGGACAAAGCCAAGACGTGGTTAAACTCATTACCCTCTGGATCAGTCCACAATTGGACAGACTTGGCGGAAAAATTCCTAGTCAAATATTTCCCACCTGATAGGAATTCAACCTTTCGTGATGACATTATTAAATTCAAACAAGCTGAGAATGAGTCTCTTCACGAAGCTTGGACAAGGTTCAAGGACCTTCTACTTAAATGTCCACACCATGGCATTCCATGGTGTATCCAAATAGAGGTCTTTTTCAAAGGATGCAACCCCAGCACCAGACAAGTTCTAAATTCATCTGCTGGTGGTTCCATGTTGTCCAAAAGTTATAACGAAGCCTAAGAGATCTTGGAGAAGATCTCAGCATCTCACTGTAGGTGGTAAGATGATCCCATAGAGCCAAGTAGAGCTCAAGATAAGGACGCACTCAATGCCATGAGTAGCCAAATTAGCGCCCTGACCAACCTAGTTAAGCAAATGGCTCAAGCCAATCTCCAAACTAGTGTCAACACCGCCACAGCCATGTCAATGGGCACACAACCGAATCAAGGTGAGACACTACCCTGTGGATTCTGTGGGGAAGGGCATCTGTACGAATACTGCCCTGGGAATCCAGCCTCAGTCTGCTATGTAGGAAGCCAGCAGCAGCCTAGGAACAACCCCTATTCCAATACTTACAATCCTGGCTGGAGGAACCACCCAAATCTTTCATGGGGTGGCCAGCAAAATACTAACCAAGCTCCTAACCAGCCAAGACCGAGTGGAACACCTGGTTTCACTCCCCAACATAACCAATCCATGTATCAAAAACCATACAACCAACCAGTAGGGTCATCTGTAGAAAACTTACTCAAGGAATACATAGCCAAGAATGATGCCACCCTGCAAAGTCAACAAGCTACCCTCAGGAGCCTAGAGAACCAAATAGGGCAACTAGCCAATGAACTCAAAAGTAGGCCCCAAGGTAGACTTCCTGCTGACACAGAGGTGCCACGAAGGGATGGTAAAGAACAAGTTCAAGCAATTGAACTCAGAAGTGGGAGACCATTGGTGAGCAACACTAAAGAAGCCCCAAAGAGAGTAGAGAACAATGAGTCTAGTGCTCCACTGGAGTCTCTGCCAAACCAAGGTCAACCCTCGACAAGCACATCAGGAGCAAGGTCGGAGCCAATCATAGAAGAGATAGAAGAAATTCCAAGGCCTCCATCCATCCTGAGGCGACCTGAAGTGCCTGCATATGTGCCACCACCTCCATTCCCTCGAAGGCTAAAGAAAAAACAAGAACAGGAAGTGCACTTTAATAAGTTTCTAGAAATTCTTAAACAAGTGCATGTCAATATCCCTTTTGTACAAGTTTTACAGTCTATGCCCTCTTATGTTAAGTTTTTGAAGGATATAATCACTAACAAAAAAATTATTGGCGAATTTGAAACAGTGAATCTCACTGAGGAGTGCAGTGCCATACTCCAGAACAAGCTGCCAAAGAAGGAGAAGGATCCTGGTTCCTTCACCTTACCAGTGGAGTTAGGAGGCAAGCACGTGGGCAGAGCTCTTTGTGACTTGGGAGCTAGCATAAACCTCATGCCCCTATCACTATTCCGCCAGCTAGGAATAGGAGAAGCACGTCCCACCACTGTCACTTTACAACTTGCAGACAGATCCATAGCATACCCTGAGGGTAAGATTGATGATATTCTTGTAAAGGTTGACAAGTTTATTTTCCTTGCAGATTTCATTATCCTGGATTATGAAGCAGACAAGGAGGTCCCCATCCTATTAGGCAGACCTTTTCTAGCCACAGGTAGGGCACTGATAGATGTCCAGAAAGGTGAGCTCACTATGAGGGTTCATGACGAGGAGGTTAAATTTAGTGTTTTTAAAGCCTTAAGGTACCCCTCTGACTCTGAATCTTGTGCTAGCATGGACATTGTAGATTCACTAATGGAAGAACAGCTGGAGCATGAATTAATGACTAAGCATGCTAATGAATATGTACAATTAGACTTAACTGATTTGAATGTTTATGAGATAATGGATATACCTGTAGATAAGATACAGCCTGTTTGTATGAATAATGACTTACTTGACAGATCCATGAATCCATTAAAACCATCCATTGAGCATCCACCTGTCTTAGAATTGAAACCTTTACCCACTCACCTCAAGTATGCAAATCTAGGAAGTAATGATACCCTGCCTGTGATTATTTCTTCTAAATTGAGTGAAAAGCATGAGGTTGAACTAATATTATTACTTAGGCAGCATAAAAAGGCTATTGCATGGACTATTGCTGACATTAGAGGCATTAGCCCTTCTTACTGCATGCATAAGATTATACTAGAGGAAGAGCATACACCCCGAGTAGATCACCAACGTAGGTTGAACCCCTCTATGAAAGAGGTAGTTAAAAAAGAAATCATAAAGTGGTTAGATGCAGGGGTAATCTTCCCTATAGCTAGTAGTCAGTGGGTGAGTCCTATACAATGTGTACCTAAGAAGGGGGGGATGACTGTAGTAGTAAATGAGAGCAATGAACTGATTCCAACTAGGACTATTACAGGATGGAGAGTCTGTATGGACTATAGAAAACTAAATAAAGAAACAAAAAAAGATCACTTCCCTTTACCATTTATTGACCAGATGTTAGATAGAATAACTGGTAGAGCTTATTACTGCTTTCTAGACGGTTATTCAGGATATAACCAGATCACTATAGACCCTAAGGACCAGGAGAAGACAACCTTTACCTGTCCCTTTGGAACATTTGCCTTTCGCAGAATGCCTTTTGGCTTATGCAATGCACCAGCAACGTTCAAAAGGTGCATGTTGGCAATCTTCTCTGACTTAGATGAATCCATGATAGAAATATTTATGGATGACTTCTCAGTCTTTGGTGATTCATTCACAAACTGTTTAGAGAACTTAGGACAAGTCCTGGCTAGGTGTGAGGAGACCAACCTAGTCCTTAATTGGGAAAAGTGCCACTTCATGGTGGACGAAGGGATAGTCCTAGGTCATAGAGTGTCTAGAGCAGGAGTGGAGGTCGATAGGGCCAAGATTGAAATCATAGAGAAGCTAGTGGAACCTCAGAATGTAAAAGCCATTAGAAGTTTCTTAGGACACGCTGGTTTCTATAGAAGGTTCATTAAGAACTTTTCCAAGATCTCCAAACCTTTGTGTGAGCTTCTAGAGCTGAATAAGCCATTCATCTTCTCTAAAGAATGTTTAATAGCCTGGAAAACCCTTAAGGAAGCATTAGTCAAAGCACCTATTATAGTAGGGCCAAATTGGGACCTTCCATTTGAAATATTATGTGATGCAAGTGACTATGCTGTAGGGGTTATGCTAGGACAAAAAATTGAGAAACTAACACACCCTGTATACTATGCTAGTAAGACACTTAATGAGGCACAATGTAATTACACAACTACTGAAAAGGAGATGCTAGCTGTTGCGTGCTCAATGTGTTAAAGATAAATAAGCAAGAAGGTAGAGAGAGCACTCAGAACATGCAAGCATACATGGTCTCACAGCAAGTAGTAAGTATATTTCATTCGTTTTTTCCACAGAGACTCATTTTTAGCTATTCATGAAGTGTATTTGTTAAGAAAGAAGGGGTGGATTTGATGGGGTAAAATTGGTTTTTAATTATCTAAGTTTTGCTGAATGTGTAAAGGAATGCAACATAAACAAATGCAATGTTGAAATTAGACTCAAAAGACAAGAGATGGAATTAATAAACGAAGAAGAAAACAGCTAAACAGAATGGTACTTAGCAGAATTGCGGACACCGCAATTTTACCGCAATTGAATAACAGCGAAAGTGTGTAAATGGGCGAATTAAGGGCTACTAATGACTATCCTATAGGCATTTTTATACGATTCTCAAGCACTGGATCTACTCTCTATGCATCAAACTCACTCTATCTCATGTATCGTCCGATTCCATGCATTAGATTCTTTAGTTTACTCGACTCAAAGTAAGGTCTTAAGCATCTTGTTAAAACAGAAGTGTTTAGTTTGTACTAGGGAAACGCCTATTCCTAGGCCGTTTCCTGGTTACCATGAAAGGCTAGCATGATTATACGACTCTGAACTCTTACTCCTTCCAGAGGTTAGGAGTTCTTTGGACAAAATGGATGGCCAATCGAAATTGCCCGTGGGATGAAGCTTACATACAATCAATGGTTCGAGAGCTATCCTACATACTTGGTTCACGTTTTTAAGCCTATAGTTCTGTCATTAGCATGCCCCTAAGTGACTTAGCTACTCATGGATATATGGAGAACAGAAATACAAGATAAAACAGACATGCTTAGAAGGGAAATGAACTCAAAACAGTAAGATAAAACCGTAGCAGCAGAAGATGGAAACTGTGAAATGCAAACTTGTAATTTGATTATTTTGAATGTTTGAACGAACAAAGGGAAACTTAAAGTAACTAATTCAAAGACAGCCAACAACGAAATGCAGTAGATAAAACACTAAACTAGAAACAACAACTGATCAAAGCTGGAAATTAGAAGAATAAGACAGAAAACAGTAAAGGGTGCTTGAAAGCCTCGTTGCAGTCGCCTCGAATGAAGGGGATGAAAGGGCAGCCTTGCTTGGATGAATCCAATCGAGAGAGAAGAAGAATCTCCTCTCCTTCCTATCAGATTATCGATTCCAACAGCTGAGACTCTCACTCCAACAGACGGCAAAGGAAAACAGGGAGAAAAGATGGACTGCGAGAAGACTCTACGCTTTCGGATGATGACTGAACCTCCGACTTTGGCCCCCTTTTATAGTAGTTTGCAGGTGCGTTTGGGCCAAGGAGAACCATCAATCTTCAACGTCATATATCAGAATGGATGGAGGAGAAAGAATGAAT
The DNA here is from genome assembly GCA_028017165.1 of Herpetospermum pedunculosum. Classification (NCBI taxonomy): domain Eukaryota; kingdom Viridiplantae; phylum Streptophyta; class Magnoliopsida; order Cucurbitales; family Cucurbitaceae; genus Herpetospermum; species Herpetospermum pedunculosum. The sequence continues at coordinate 21,529,861 of CM051522.1, read as the reverse complement.
CCCTGAAATTACGGAAATTAACAGAAAAGGATCAGTCAACTTACGGTTTTCACTTGAATAATTGCGGCTTCAGCAATGTTTTCGCAATACTGTCGCAATGCAGTTTTTTTCATTCTTTTCCTTCGGTTTTCAACCTTTTTCTTTCCTATTGTGCATAAGTCCTAATTTAGCTACCTTCTTCTCATTCTCATATTTAAGCATAGGTTTAGGCTAAATGCTATCAAAAACACCTAAAAGTGTTCATCTTCTTAAGCTAAATGGGTTCTAAATAAGTCACTTTCAGAGACTTAACACACCCCCAAACTTAAGGCTTTGCTTGTCCTCAAGCACACTAAAGACTTACCTAGGCTGCTGTTTCTTCTTCTTTAACCACTTTACTGACTCCCTTATATCCCTATCTATAGCACTGCTGTCCTGTGACACACTTCTTAGTTTAAAACTACCCTCTTATCTAGCTTCTTCTGACTTCACCTGCCTAACACTCACCTGCTTTTATTAACTTCCTACAACTGATCTATTTGCTTTTGTCATATCATGCCACTATCCCTAAGGTTTCAAATTCTGCCTAGCTTTACCTCAGACTCAGTACATGCTTCTAGCTTTACTTTTAATGTGTCTAGGAATCCTTAGAGTCATGCCAGTCTTAGTATTAACGGTGACAGTAGTACTTTAAAGAACAACCTAAACCCTGGCATCACTACATTGGAAAAACACTCATCTCCCTAAACAAACCTACCAGTTACAACTTTGTGCTTAGCTAATTGAGGATCAGAGTTCTTTTTAAATAGGACACCTAAGCCACAAAGTTATAACTCCTAGGTATACATTCTTCTTCCCTATTCTTTTCCTTTTTTCTTACTTAGGTGGGACCTCTCCTTTGGTTGCCTTTTGATGCAATGCCACTTGTGGGTCACACACTTGGCACTGATTACTTAGCAACCTAAGAGAGACCCCCCTCTTTATTCTATTTTTCATTTTTTTTTTCAGTTCATCATTTTTTTTTCAAAAGGAGAAGAAGAATGCTTATGTTTCTAAGGGAGAGAGGAATGTTCCTAGGCCTAGGGTGGCCTCCCCCAAACTTCAACTACTCATTGTCCCCAATGAGTGTCTGAGGTGGCACACCCCCAAACTATCCTAGAAGCATCTAGTCTAAGGTAAAACAAAGAGAATCTAAAGCCCTAGGCATAGACAAAACATTTAAAAGAAAATATCACAGCAGCAGTAATTTTAAAAAAAACAGACAGTTGAGGGCTTAAAGCTGTGCATGCTGAGCTTTTTAGAGGTTGATTTAAACTAGCAAAGGGTGTCCTATGACACTCATCCAGCATGCTTTTAGATAAGCTATATATGGTAGTCATGATAGCAGCAAAAGATAGAATTTAAACAGATTACAGCCTAGCGAAACAGACAGTCCAAAACATGCTTTCAGTCATGAAAATTGCGGGTACCGCAATTATTTCGCAATGAGATCAGGGCAGATATAACATTGATTAAGGCCCCTAAGCATGCTTTTTCCAGTCACTCAAACTCTCTAAAAATAAAAATAAACTATCCTACCTAGTCATCTAACATCAGACTATACTGAGCAAAAGAAAAAACATAAAACGAAGCATCTAAAACAGATCAAAAGTGTACTAAAAGACAGCATAATTCACATAGTCTATTAAAAAAACAGAAAATTGTTTTTGTTTCTAAGGGAACAGTAATACTCCCTTCAGTGCAATCCAAACCAGCACTCAAACGTCTTCATCTTCATCAGGTTGCCGTGGTCGTGGGGGCACCCATGGAGTCAGGAGATTTGTGGGGAAGTCCGGGAAGATGCACCCAAGTTGGTCTGCAACTTCCTTGTCCCTCGCCTGCGCATAAGTGGCCCATTGAGCCATTCTCCGCTGCATATCCATCAGGCAGGCCATGGATAGGGACTGTTCAGCAGCCAGCCTATCCAGTTCAAACTCCATATTTCCCTTCCTCCTCAGCCTCAGGCTAGCAGGCAGCTCCAAGTGGCCTGTGTAAGTCATTTGCTGCTCCATGCGCTCGGTGGGGACTCCTGCAAGCAAACATAGCTTGGTTATGGTGTTAGGGAAAAACAGTGGTCCCTTACCTTTCTTGGCGCACTCAGCAATAGCAGCAGTGATGACTTCTCCCACGTTGATCGTGAGACCTCTCATTATCGCATACACCAGCAGCGATCGGCTCTGGTTGATTGTAGTCTCATGAGTCACTGGGGACAATCTCCTTCTCACGAACGAAAACCAAACAGCCGCCTTAGCCGTGAGGTTGGCACTCATGAGAGTGTGCCTCCCATTGCGTGACACGGTCCAGGAAGCTTCAGGCTGGCCAATGGTCCGAATGGCCTCTTCCAGAACAGCCTCAGTAGGCTCATCAACAATCCGTGCATAATCTGTATGTGTTTGGCCCTTGAGACCATAGGCTTCGTTGATGGCCTTGGCTGAGAAATCCACTTCTACCCCTCTGACCACAGACAGGCCATCCTCAGGGCTGAGCACATTGGCGTAGAAATCATACACCATGCTCGTGTAGGCTGGATTGGGCGGTCTGCAAAATTCCTCCCAGCCGTGGTTGATCACTCCTGCGCGCAAGAACTGCGGCAGGTCAGCAGGTCGGTCGAGGAAGCCTTTCTCGTGCAGCAACTCCCTCTTCCGCAGCTCAGCACCCCTGGACTCAGCATCAGATGAAACATACCTCACTGACTGAGGCTCGTCTTCAGGGTAGAGCTTTGCCTTCCCCTTATCTGATGGCCTGGCTGACTCGGCAGCCTCAACCTTGAGTCGTTTGAGCGATGGCTCAGTACTTTCCTTCTCTGATGAAGGCACCTCCTTAGCCTTCTTCCTCTTTAGTTTCTTGGATCGCTTGGCTTTAAGGATCTTGGCCTTCTTTTTCTTCTTCAGCTTTGCCTCAATGTTGATCTGCTGCAGGCATGCCCCCAGCGTCTCCTCCATGGAATCATCCTGCTGTGCAGGACTCTCTGGGCTAGCTTCCCTTGCAGGCGAGAAGACCTCGTCTTCACCACCTTCCCCACTGCCCTGAGTGGATTCCTGGTACTCCCCATAGGGGAATTCAGGGTCAGGCCGTGGAGGCGTGTGCGAAGGTGTGGCACTCTGCTCTGCTGTAGGCGTCTGCACGGAATTCAGTGGTGAAGACGGCGTTTCAGGGCTCTGTGCAGGCGGTGACGATGAAAGCTCTGGGCTGTGCACTGGTTCAGATGATGAAGGGTCGTGCGCAGGTGAGGCAGATGGCGACGAACTCTTCTTGGGCGATTCGTGGGACGCACGATCTGTTTCTTGACTCTCCACAGAGAGAGTCTTGGCTTTGCTTGGTTCGGCGGCCGTCTCGACACTCCACCGGCGTTTCTTGGGCGTGCCCGCTGGTTTAGAAGGTCCAGCAGGGATCTCAGTGACAACCCTCCACTTCTTCCTACGGATCGGAAGCTTGGGAAGAGGTCCGGTGCGTACAGCCCCAGCATCTGCAAGGGTCAGAAGTGCTTCCCTCGCAGCCGCTTCAGCTGCATCATCAGCCTTCTTCTTGGCTGCGGATCTTTCAGCCCTTGTGGACACCATTGTCGAATCTTGGAGGTCTGGAGAGAAGGATCAAAGATGAAGAGAATCTCAGTTTTCTTGGAAATCAGAGAATGAGAGAATCGTATCGATCGAGCGCCTTCTAACGGATATAAAAGCAACGGCTAAATCCCAACGGCTCTATTTTGCGGATCCTGCAATTCCAGCGCAATTTTAGGGATTTCTTTTTATCTAAATGGCAAACTTTGCTCGTCCGTATCTTTTATTTGGCTCGATCGTTTCTTGATTTTTAAAGCTGGGATTACTCTCCTTGATCCCCTCTTTCGATTCCCTATAAAAACAAATAAAACAAACATTAAATACTTAATTAAAATCACACCACAAAACATACAAACGATAACCGAAAAAAAATGAAAAAATAAACTAAGGCATTAGCCTTGACTGAACGAGCACAGTGACCACTCGTTCTCTCTCGTTTTTAGTTTCATGCTTCATTCAAGAGGAAGGCCGAGAGAGTCTTCACATCTCCTTCCTCATAGTAGTGCTTCAACCTCGCCCCATTGACCATAAATGGCTGGCCTTGCTGCAAGTTCTTTATCTCTATTGCACCATGAACAAACACATTAGTAATGATAAATGGACCCGACCATCTAGACTTAAGTTTCCCTGGAAATAGTTTCAACCGTGAGTTAAACAACAAAACAAGTTGACCCTTCTTAAAGTCCTTAACTCTAAGTCTACTATCGTGCCAAATCTTGGTTTTTTCCTTGTACATCTTAGCATTTTCATAGGCCATATGCCTAAGCTCATCAAGCTCATGTAATTGCAAAGACCTCAGTGTCCCCGCATCTTTTACACAAAAATTTAATTCCTTCATGGCCCAAAATGCTTTGTTTTCTAACTCAAGTGGTAAGTGACAAGCCTTGCCATATACCAGCCTATAAGGGGACATACCTAGGGGTGTCTTGTATGCTGTCCTATAAGCCCAAAGTGCATCCTCAAGCTTGAAGGACCAGTCTTTCCTACTAGGTTTGACCACTTTTTCTAGGATGTTCTTAATTTCCCTATTTGAGATTTCAGCTTGGCCATTTGAGTGTGGGTGGTAGGGAGTGGCTACTCTATGTCTAATGTTATATTTAGCCAACACTCTCTCCATAGCCTTGTTAATGAAATGTGACCCCTCATCACTAATGATGGCACGAGGTGTCCCAAACCTAGTGAAAATGTGCCTATGCAAGAAGTTGGTGACTGTTTTAGCATCATTATTAGGACATGCTTTGGCCTCTACCCACTTGGACACATAATCCACTGCTACTAATATGTAAAGGTTACCTGATGATGGAGGGAATGGCCCCATGAAGTCAATGCCCCATACATCAAAGAGCTCTAACTCTAAGATGTAGGTGAGGGGCATCTCATCCTTTCGACTGAGGTTACCTGTTCTTTGGCATTCATCACAGCTGTGGGCATAATTGTGGGCATCCTTGAAGATTGTTGGCCAGTAATAGCCACTCTGAAATACCTTTGCAGCTGTTCTTTGGCCACCAAAATGTCCACCATAAGGAGATGTGTGACAGTGCTGCAGCACAGACTTCGCTTCAGCAGCTGAAACACACTTCCTTAGCAAGCCATCAGCACAGGTTCTGTAAAGTGTGGGGTCATCCCAGATGAATTTCCTTGCTTCATGAAGGAACCTCTTCTTCTCTTGTCCTCCCTTGAACACTGGTAATACCTGTGATGCACGGAAGTTAGCAATGTCAGCAAACCAAGGTTCCTCATCGTTATCATGATGAGTCAAAGCAAAGACATGTTCATCAATAAAAGCATCAGAAATTGCGGGGTCCGCAATTTTTTCGCAATTGTGCTGCAATCGAGACAGGTGATCTGCAACCACGTTTTCACATCCTTTTTTGTCCCGAATGTCCAAATCAAATTCCTGCAGCAATAACACCCATCTAATCAACCTAGGCTTGGCATCAGCCTTCCTCATAAGATATTTCAAGGCAGAATGGTCAGTATATACAATTGTCCTAGTACCTACAATATAGTTTCTAAATTTTTCGCAAGCAAACACTACAGCAAGCATCTCTTTCTCAGTAGTTGTATAATTACATTGAGCCTCATTCAAGGTCTTACTAGCATAATAGACAGGGTGTGTTAGCTTGTCAATCTTCTGGCCTAACATCACTCCTACAACATAGTCACTGGCATCACATAACATCTCAAAGGGCAGATCCCAATTTGGTCCTACTATGATAGGGGCTGTGACTAGTGCTTTCTTAAGGGTGGTCCAAGCTACTACACATTCCTTAGAGAAGATGAATGGCCTATTTAATTCTAGAAGCTCACACAGAGGCTTGGCTATCTTAGAAAAGTCCTTGATGAACCTTCTGTAGAAGCCAGCGTGCCCTAAGAAACTTCTAATGGCCTTGACATTCTGGGGCTCTACCAACTTCTCTATGATCTCAATTTTGGCTCGGTCAACTTCGACTCCTGCCCTCGACACTCTATGTCCTAAGACAATCCCCTCATCTACCATAAAATGGCATTTTTCCCAATTTAGGACTAGGTTGGTCTGCTCACACCTAGCCAGGACTTGTCCTAGGTTTTCTAGACAGTTTGAAAATGAGTCCCCAAAGACTGAGAAGTCATCCATGAATATTTCTATCATGGACTCATCCAACTCAGAGAAGATTGCCATCATGCACCTTTGGAAAGTTGCCGGTGCATTGCATAAGCCAAAAGGCATTCTGCGAAAGGCAAAAGTTCCAAAAGGGCAAGTGAAGGTGGTCTTCTCTTGATCCTTAGGGTCTATAGTTATTTGATTATAGCCCGAATACCCGTCTAAGAAACAATAGTAGGCTCTACCAGCTATTCTGTCTAGCATCTGGTCAATGAACGGTAGAGGGAAGTGATCTTTTTTAGTTTCTTTATTTAATTTCCTGTAATCCATACACACTCTCCACCCTGTGACAGTCCTTGTTGGAATCAGTTCGTTGTTCTCATTGACTACCACAGTTATTCCCCCCTTTTTAGGTACACATTGGATGGGGCTCACCCACTGGCTACTAGCTATTGGGAAGATCACTCCTGCATCTAACCATTTTATTATTTCCTTCTTTACTACCTCTTTCATAGAGGGGTTTAGCCTACGCTGGTGATCTACCCTAGGTGTGTGCTCTTCCTCTAGTATAATTTTGTGCATGCAATAAGAAGGGCTAATGCCTCGAATATCAGCAATAGTCCATGCTATAGCCTTCCTATGTTGCTTAAGCAATAAAATCAGTTCAACCTCATGCTTTTCACTTAATTTAGAAGAAATGATAACAGGCAGAGTTTCATTACTTCCTAGATATGCATACTTGAGGTGAGTGGGTAGTGGTTTCAGTTCTAAAACAAGTGGATGCTCAATGGAGGGCTTTAAAGGATTCACAGATCTATCAGTTAAATCTATATTCATACATACATGTTGTGGTTTATCTACAGGTATATCCATTATGTCAGATACATTCAAGTCAGCTACATCTAATTGTACATATTCATTAGCATGCTTAGTTAATAATACATGCTCCAATTGTTCCTCCATCAAGGAGTCTACTACGTCCATGCTAGCACAGGATTCAAGGTCAGAGGGGTACCTTAAAGCTTTATATACACTAAACTTCACCTCTTCATCATGAACCCTCATAGTGAGCTCACCTTTTTGGACGTCTATTAGTGCCCTACCTGTGGCTAGAAATGGTCTGCCTAGCAGGATGGGGACCTCCTTGTCTGCTTCATAATCCAGGATAATGAAATCTGCAAGGAAAATAAATTTGTCAACCTTTACTAAAATATCCTCAATTTTACCTTCTGGATATGCAATGGATCTGTCTGCTAATTGTAAGGTGACAGTGGTTGGACGTGCTTCCCCTATTCCCAACTGGCGGAATAGTGATAGGGGCATGAGGTTTATGCTGGCGCCCAGGTCACAAAGCGCTCTGCCCACGTGCTTGCCTCCAAGTTCTACAGGTAAGGTGAAGGAACCAGGATCCTTCTCCTTCTTGGGCAGCTTGTTCTGGAGGATGGCACTGCACTCCTCAGTGAGGTTTACTGTTTCAAACTCACCAATTATTTTTTTGTTAGTAATGATGTCCTTCAAAAACTTTACATAAGAAGGCATAGATTGCAAAACTTCTACAAAAGGAATGTTAACATGCACTTGCTTAAGAATTTCTAAGAATTTATTAAAATGAACTTCCTGTTCCTGCTTCTTCTTAAGCCTTCGAGGGTATGGAGGTGGTGGCACATATGCAGGCACGTCAGGGCGCTTTAGGATAGGTGGAGGCCTTGGAATTTCTTCTATCTCCTCAATAATTGGCTCTAGCCTGGCTCCTGATGTGCTAGTTGGTGGTGGGCCTTGGTTTGGCAGAGACTCCAGTGGAGCACTAGACTCAGTGTTCTCTACTCTCTTTGGTATGTCTTTTGTGTTGCTCACCAATGGTCTTCCACTCCTAAGTTCAATTGCTTGAACTTGTTCTTTACCATCTCTCCTTGGTACCTCGGTGTCAGCAGGGAGTCTACCTTGGGGCCTACTCTTGAGTTCATTGGCTAATTGGCCTATTTGGTTTTCTAGGCTCCTAAGAGTAGCTTGCTGGCTCTGAAGCGTAGCATCATTCTTAGCTATATATTCCTTGAGTAAGTTTTCTACAGAAGATCCTACAGGTTGATTGTATGGTTTTTGGTACATTGACTGATTATGTTGGGAAGTGAAACCAGGTGTTCCACTCGGTCTAGGTTGGTTAGGATTTTGGTTAGTGTTTTGTTGGCCACCCCATGACAGGTTTGGGTGGTTTCTCCAACCAGGGTTATAGGTGTTGGAGTAGGGGTTATTCCTAGGCTGCTGCTGGCTCCCAACATAGCAGACTGAGGATGGATTCCCAGGGCAGTATTCATATGGGTGCCCTTCCCCACAGAATCCACAGATAAGTGCCTCGCCTTGACTTGGTTGGGTGCCCATTGACATGGCTGTGGCGGTATTGGCACTGGTTTGGAGATTGGCCTGAGCCATTTGCTTAACTAGGTTGGTCAGGGCATTTATTTGGGTGCTCATGGCGCTTAGAGCATCCTTGTCTTGAGCTCTAGTTGGCTCTACTGGATCATCTGACCACCTACAGTGAGATGTTGAGATCTTCTCC
>CM051522.1:21496312-21521048 GCA_028017165.1 Herpetospermum pedunculosum | reverse complement strand
CGCCGCAGAGCCCTGAAGCATCACCCATCTCCCTGACGCCTGAACCTGAAATCCCAGATGCAGAGCATCAAGAATCGGCGCAGGGGGGTGAAGAAGCTGAAGAAGAGGAGGTCTTTTCTCCTTTGAGGGAAGTCAGCCCCGACAGCCTTGTGGAAGGGAATGATTCAATGGACGAGACGTTGGGGGATTGCCTCCAACAGATCACAATGAAGGCAAGGTTGAGAAAGAAAGCCCCCAAGGTTGTCAAGGCCAAGCGGCCGAAGGCTTCGAAGAAGTCCAAGAAAAAGAAAGCCAGGGGTGAGCCTTCATCAAAGAAGGCTAGTGATGAGCCCTCTCTGAAGAAGCTCAAGATCGAGGCTGCTGAATCGGCCAAACCAAAAGACAAGGGGAAAGCCAAGCTGTACCCCGAAGATGAGCCTCAATCTGTGAGGTATGTGTCCTCTGATGCTGAATCAAGGGGCACTGAGCTGAGGAAGAGGGACCTGCTCCATGAGAAGGGGTTCCTTGACGCGCCTGCAGACCTGCCGCAATTCTGGCGCGCAGGGATCACCAATCACGGCTGGGAAGAGTTGTGCAGACCGCCCATCCCCGCCTACTCCAGCATGGTGTATGATTTCTACGCCAATTTGATGAACCCTGAGGATGGCCTATCTGTGGTCAGAGGAGTCGAGGTAGATTTCTCAACTAAGGCGATTAATGATGCCTATGGCCTCAAAGGGCAAAAGCACACCGACTATGCCAGAATCATCGATGCGCCAACTGAGGCTGTCCTAGAGGAAGCAATCCGGATCATTGGCCAACCTGAGGCAGCGTGGACGGTTTCACGCAATGGGAAGCACACTCTGATGAGTGCTACCCTCACAGCCAAGGCGGCTGTCTGGTTTTCCTTCGTGCGGAGGAAGCTGTCCCCAGTGACCCACGAGACCACCATCAACCAAGGCAGATCGCTGCTGGTCTATGCGATCATGAGAGGCCTCACAATCAACGTTGGTGAGGTCATTGCAGCCTCAATCGCAGACTGCGCCAAAAAGGGTAAGGGTCCACTTTTCTTTCCCAATACAATCACTAAGCTTTGCTTACGTGCAGGGGTACGAATCGAACGGATGGAAAGGCAGCTGGCCTACACGGGGCACCTGGAGTTGCCTACTGCCTTGAGGATGCGAAGGAAGGGGAACATGGAGTTCGAGTTGGATGGCCTGGCTGCTGCTCAGTCTCTGTCAATGGCCTGTCTGATGGACCTGCAGAAGAAGATGGCTCAATGGGCCACATATGCGCAGGCAAGGGATAAGGATGTTGCAGACCAATTGGGCTGCATCTTTCCTGAGTTCCCCACGGACTTGCTGACACCATGGGCGCCTCCAAGACCAAGGAGGGATGATGATGATGATGAGGACATCTGAGTGCTAGGCTGATTAGCACTCAAGGGAGTATTTCTGTTCCCTAAAAGAAAAAAGAAAAAAAATCAAATTGCTTTTCGTTAACTGTGTGAATTCTGCTATTTTGGAATCAATTTTGATCTGTTTTTAGTTCTTTATTTTTATTGTTGGAATTTGTTTAGGATAGTCTGATGGTAGCTGAATAGGTAGTTTAGTTTAGTTTCCTTTTTGTATAGCTTAAATGACTGGAAAGAGCATGCATAGGGGCCTTGATCACTGATATATCTGCCCTGTATCCATTGCGAAAGAATTGCGGAATCCGCAATTTTTATTAGTGATTGCATGTTTTTGACGGACTGTCTAGCTAGGCTGGTTCTGTTTAATTTTGTTCTTTTGCTGCTATCGTGACTACCTTATATAGCTTATCTAAATGCATGCTGGATGAGTGTCATAAGACACCTTTGATAGTTTAAATTAACCTCTCAAAATTGCTCAGCATGCGTAGCTTTAAGTCCTTCCCTACCTGTTTTTATAAATTTCTGATGCTGTGATGTTTGCTTTTAGAATGTTCTGTTTATGCCTAGGGCTTTTAGATTCTCTTTGTTTTACCCTAGACTAGATGCTTCTAGGACAAGTTTGGGGGTGTGCCACCTCAGACACTCATTGGGGACAATGAGTAGTTTAAGTTTGGGGGAGGCCACCCTAGGCCTAGGAACATTCCTCTCTCCCTTTAAGCATAAGCATTCTTCTTCTCCTTTACAAAAAAAATGATGAGCTGAAAAAAAAAAAAAAAAAATGAAAAATAGAATAAAGAGGGGTGTCTCTCTCAAAGTTGCTGAGTAATCAGTGCCAAGTGTGTAACCCACAAGTGGCATTGCATCAAAAGGCAACCAAAGGAGAGGCTCCACCAAAGTAAGAAAGAAAAAAGGAAGAAGTAGGGAAGAAGAATGTATACCTAGGAGTTGCGACTTTGTGGCTTAGATGTCCTGAATAAAAAGAACTTTGATCCTCAATTAGCTGAGCACAAAGTTGTAGCTTGTAGGGTTGTTTAGGGAGATGAATGTATGTCCAATATAGTGATGCCAGGGCTTAGGTTGTTCTCTAAATGTACTACTGTCACTGTTAATACTAAGACTGGCATGACTCTAAGGAATCCTAGGTAGCTCAAAAGTAAAAACTAGAAGCATGTACTGAGTCTGGAGTAAAGCTGGGTAGAATTTGAAACCTTAGGGATAGTTGCACGATGTGACAGAAGCAAGTAGATCAGGTGTAGGGAGTTAATAAAACAGTAGGAGCATTAGGCGTGCGAAGTCAGAAGAAGCAGAATAAGAGGATAGTTGTAAACTTAGAAGTGTGTCACGGGACAGCACTGCTATAGATAGGAACTTAGGGGAGTCAGTAAGTGGTTAGAATGGATAAAACAACAGCCTAAGTAAGTCCTTAGTTTGCTCGAGGACGAGCAAAACCTTAAGTTTGGGGGTGTGTTACGTCTCCAAAAGTGCTTATTTTAGGACTTGTTTGTGATAGAAAAACGTGCATTTGTAAGTATTTGTGATAGGATTTAGCTTGAATCTGTACTTATATATATGAATTAGGAGAATGAAGCTAAATTAGGACTTGTATGCAAAAGGAAAGAAAAAGAATGAAAAACGAAGTTAAAAGAATGAAAACTGTGCATTGCGGAGGCATTGCGGAAACATTGCTAAAACCGCAATGTTTTAAGTGAAATCCGTAAGTTGGCTAACCTTGTTCTGTTGAGATCCGATATTTCAGGGATTCGTTCTTTCTCCTCCATCCAGTTGAAGTACGACATTGAGGATGGATGGTTCTCCTTGGCCCAATCGCACCTGCAGAATACTATAAAAGGAGGTCAAAGAGGAGGGTTTAATCATCATCCGAAAGCGTTGAAGTCTCTTCGCAGCGCAGTCTTTCCCCTTCTTTCTCTTTTCCGTCTGTTGGTTTGAGAGGTTAAGCTGTTGGAGTCGACAATCTGATAGGAAGGAGAGAAGATTCATCTTCTCTCCTGATTGGATTCATCCAAGCAAGGCTCACCTTTCTCTCCCTTCAGCCGAGGCGTTTGCGACAAGGCGATCAAGCTCATTTTATTGCTTTCTGTCTTTACTTTTCATTTCCAGCACTGTTTTGTTGTTATTTCTTTTCCAGTAGTTAATCCATTCCATTTCGTAGCTTTCTGTCTTACTTTAGAACTCTGACTTTCCATTTGTTTAGTTCAAGCAATTGATAAATCAAAAACACACTTTGTTATTTCATGGTCTTTATCTTTGCTGTACACTGCTTTAACTTTCTGTTTTGTCTTTAATTCTCTTCTAAGCATGTTTACTTCATTTGATATGTCTGTTCTCTCTACATCCATGAGTAACTAAGTAACATAGGGGCATGCTAATGATGATACTATAGGCTAAAGCACGTGAACCAAGCATGTAGGATAGCTCTCGAATGCATTGATTGTATGTAAGCTTCATCCCACGGGCAATTTCGATTGGCCATCCATTTTGTCCAAAGAACTCCTAACCTCTGGAAGGAGTAAGAGTTCAGAGTCATACACTCATGCTAGCCTTTCAAGGTAGCCAGAAAATGACCTAAGAATAGGCGTTTTCCTAGTACAAATCATAACTTACTGTTTTACACAAGATGCTTAAGATCTTACTTGGACATGAGTAAACTAGAGAATCCAATGCATGAAATCGGAAGATACATGAGAATGAGTTAGTTTGATGCATAGTGAGTTAATCCAATGCTTGAGAATCGTGTGAAAATGCCTATAGGGGAGTCGTTAGTAGCCCTTGTTTCTCCATTTTACACACTTTCGCTGTTAGTAACATTGCGGTAAAATTGCTGTTCTCGCAATTCTAATAAGTTAAAAATTCTGCTTAGCCATTTTTTCTCTCCGTTTATTAATTTCTTCTCTTTACATTTGAGTTTATCATTGACTTGCACTTGTTCATGTTGCTATCCTTTATATATTCATTAGCAATTAGGCAATTAAAAACCAAATTTATCCCATCAAATCCACCCATTCTTGCTTAACAACACACTTCGCGAGTAACTAATAATAAGTCTCTGTGGGAAAACGAATGAAAAAATATTTACTACTTGCTACAAGATCATGTATGCTTGCATGTTCTAAGTGCTCTCTCATTGCATATTTATTTTAACATTGAGCACGCAACAGGGAGCATGTCCTTAACATGATGGTCCACTCAATGTGGCGGAAGTAAATGGAGCTACTATTGATGAGTCAAGTCAAGTAAGCTTTATCATGGAATCTCTTCCAAAGAGTTTCCTTCAGTTCAGAACCAATATGGTAATGAACAAGATAAAGTATAATTTGACTTCTCTCCTCAGCGAGCTACAGACCTATCAGTCCTTTCACACTTCTAAAGGAAAAGAGAAGGAGGCAAACGTTGTCACTTCTAGGAAATTCCTAAAGGGGTCGTCTTCAGGGAGTAGGTCTGAACTTTCTTCTATTAAGAATAAGAGTATTCAAAAGAAGAAGAAAGATAAAAGGAAGGGAAAAGCACCTGCTGCAGGTAAGAGCAAGACTAAATCTACAGACAAAGGAAAATGTTTCCATTGTGGTGTAGATGGGCACTGGAAACGAAATTGCCCAAAGTATCTTGCAGAGAAAAAGGCTGAGAAGGAAAGACAAGGTAAATATGATTTATTTGTTGTCGAAACATGTTTAGTAGAACATGATTTTCATACCTGGATACTTGATTCATGAGCTACTAACCATGTTTGTTCTTCTTTTCAGGAAACTAGTTCTTGGCAGCCACTTTCTCGAGGTGAGATAACTCTCAGAGTTGGAACTGGAGAGGTTGTCTCAGCTAAAGTAGTGGGAGCTGTAAAGTTGTTGTATAGAGATAGTTTCATTTTACTAAAAAATGTACTCCTGGTTCCTACCTTCAAGAGGAATCTTGTATCTATATCTTGTTTGTTAGAACAGTTGTATAAAGTATCTTTTGTTTATTATGAAGCGTTCATTAGCAAAAGAGGTGTACGTATTTGTTCTGCGAAACTTGAAAACAACTTGTATGTGTTAAGACCAACCGAAGCCAAAGCTATTTTGAACACTGAAATGTTTAAAACAGCTGAGATTCAAACTAAAAGGCAGAAACTTTCTCCAAGTACTTATCTTTGGCACTTAAGACTAGGTCACATTAATCTCAATAGGATTGGGAGATTGGTTTAGAGGACAACTCTTTACCGCCATGTGAGTCTTGTCTTGAGGGCAAAATGACCAAACGATCTTTTTCTGAAAAAGGTCATAGGTCCAAAGAACCTCTAGAAATCGTGCATTCGGATCTCTGCGGTCCTTTGAATGTCAAAGCACGAGGAGGGTATGAATATTTCATCAGTTTCATTGATGATTATTCTAGGTACGGTTATCTTTATCTAATGCATCATAAGTCCGAAGCTCTTGAAAAGTTCAAAGAGTATAAGGCAGAGGTTGAAAACACATTAGGTAAATCGATAAAAACACCCCGATCAGATCGAGGTGGAGAGTATATGGATTTAAGATTCCAGGACTATATGATAGAACATGGAATAGTATCTCAATTCTCAGCGCCAGGAACACCACAGCAGAATGGTGTGTCCGAGAGGAGAAATGGAACCCTGTTAGACATGGTTCGATCTATGATGAGTTATGCTCATTTGCCTAGTTCGTTTTGGGGATATGCAGTAGAGACTGCAGTATATATTTTGAACATGGTTCCCTCTAAGAGTGTTTCTGAAACACCTTATGAGTTATGGAGAAGGCGTAAAGGTAGTTTACGTCACTTCAGGATTTGGGGGTGTCCGACACATGTGCTAGTACCCAATCCAAAGAAGTTGGAACATCGTTCAAAATTGTGCCTATTTGTAGGTTACCCCAAGGAAACGAAAGGTGGTCTATTTTACGATCCTCATGAGAACAAGGTACTAGTATCGACTAATGCCACGTTCTTAGAGGAAGATCACATGAGAGATCATCAGCCGTCGAGCAAAATTGTTTTGTCCGAATTTTCCAGGAAAGCTACAGACGGATCAACAAAGGTTGTTGATCAGGCTGGTCGTTCTCAAGAGTTGAGAAAGCCTCAACGCAGTGGGAGGGATGTAAGACAACCTGACCGCTACATCGGCTTGTCTGGAACTCAAGTCGTCATACCTGATGATGGCGTTGAGGATCCATTGACCTTTAAACAGGCAATGAATGACATAGACAAGGACCAGTGGCTTAAAGCCATGGATCTCGAAATGGAGTCTATGTACTTCAATTCGGTCTGGGATCTTGTAGACCAACCAGATAGTGAAAGACCTATCGGTTGCAAGTGGATCTACAAGAGAAAACGAGACCAAGCCGGTAAGGTGCAAACCTTTAAGGCTCGACTTGTGGCAAAAGGTTATTCCCAAAGAGAAGGGGTGGACTATGAAGAAACCTTTTCTCCTGTTGCCATGTTAAAGTCGATTAGAATACTCTTATCCATTGCTACATTTTATGATTATGAAATCTGGCAAATGGATGTCAAGACTGCCTTTCTGAATGGTAATCTTGAGGAGAGTATCTATATGGCTCAACCAGAGGGATTCATACTTTAGAGTCAAGAGCAAAATGTTTGCAAGCTTAATCGATCCATTTATGGGTTGAAGCAAGCATCTAGATCCTGGAATATAAGGTTTGATACGGCGATCAAATCTTATGGCTTTGAACAAAATATTGACGAACCTTGTGTTTACAAGAAAGTAGTCAATACTGTTGTAGCTTTCTTAGTCTTGTACGTAGACGATATACTACTCATTGGGAATGATGTAGGGTTCCTAATTGACGTTAAACATTGGCTAGCGACCCAATTCCAAATGAAAGATTTGGGAGAGGCTCAGTTTGTTCTAGGGATTCAGATCGTAAGGAATCGTAAGAACAAAGTGCTAGCGCTGTCTCAAGCATCTTATATTGACAAGGTGTTGTCAAGATATTCGATGCAGAATTCCAAGAAATGTTCGCTGCCTTTTAGGCATGGAATTCACTTGTGTAAGGAACAGTCTCCTAAGACACCTCAAGAGGTTGAGGATATGAGACGAATTCCCTATGCATTTGCAGTTGGTAGTCTCATGTACGCTATGTTGTGTACACGACCCGACATCTGCTATGCAGTAGGAATTGTCAGTAGGTTCCAGTCCAATCCAGTATATGATCACTGGACAGTGTTACGTCTCCAAAAGTGACCTTTTTAGGACTTAATTAGCTTAGAAAGATGTTCACTCTTAGGTGTTTTTGATAGCATTTAGCCTAAACCTATGCTTAAATATGAGAATTAGAAGAAGGTAGCTAAATTAGGACTTATGTACAATAGGAAAGAAAAGGGTTGAAAACCGAAGGAAAAGAATGAAAAAACTGCATTGAGACAGCATTGCGAAAACATTGCGGACACCGCAATGTTTCAAGTGAAAACCGTAAGTTGACTGATCTTTTTCTGTTAATTTCCGTTATTTCAGGGATTCGTTCTTTTTCCTCCATCCATTCTGAAGTACGACGTTGAAGATTGATGGTTCTCCTTGGCCCAAATGCACCTGCAGATTACTATAAATAGGGGTCAAAGTCGAGGGTTCAAACATCATCCGAAAGCGTAGAAGTCTTCTCGCAGTCCATCTTTCTCCTGTTTTCCTTTGCCGTCTGCTGGTTTGCGAAGCTCAGCTGTTGGAATCGATAATCTGATAGGAAGGAGAGGAGATTCTTCTTCTCTCCCGATTGGATTCATCCAAGCAAGGCTGACCTTTCTCATCCTTCATTCGAGGCGGCTGCAACGAGACATTCGAGCTTGTTTTACTGCTTTCTGCTCTTCATTTCCATTTTCCAGCTTTGTCTTGTTGCTGTTGCTTTTCTAGAAGCTAGATTAGACTATTTCGTTGTGTTCTGTCTTCCTGTTATTTGCTTTAAAGCTTTCCTTTGTCAATCAAACAATCAAGTAATCAAATCTCAATTCTTCATTTCACAGTTTCTTGCCTTTACATTCTACTGCTTTCCCTTACTGTTTTGTCTTTAAATTCCTTCTAAGCATGTCTACTTCTTCTCTTACTTCTGTTCTGTTTACATCCATGAGTAGCTAAATCACTTAGGGGCATGCTAATGACAACACTTTAGGCTAAAAAACGTGAACCAAGCATGTAGGATAGCTCTCGAAGCATTGATTGTATGTAAGCTTCATCCCACGGGCAATTTCGATTGGCCATCCATTTTGTCCAAAGAACTCCTAACCTCTGGAAGGAGTAAGAGTTCAGAGTCATACTATCATGCTAGCCTTTCAAGGTAACCAGGAAACGACCTAGGAATAGGCGTTTCCCTAGTACAAACCATATTTTTCTGCCTTAACAAGATGCTTAAGACCTTACTTGGACATGAGTAAACTAAAGAATCTAATGCATGAAATCGGAAGATACATGAGAATGAGATAGTTTGATGCATAGAGAGTTGATCCAATGCTTGAGAATCGTGAGAAAAAGCCTATAGGATAGTCGTTAGTAGCCCTTAACTCGTCATTTTACACACTTTCGCTGTTACTACAATTGCGGTAGAATTGCTGTTTCCGCAATTCTGCTAAGTTACAATTCTGTCTAGCTGTTTTTGTCTTCATTTATTAATCTCGTCTCTTCTCATTTGAGTTTAGCTTTGACTTGCACTTGTTTATGTTGCTACCCTCTTCGTATTCAGTAGGAAATAGACAATTAAAAACCAATTCTACCCCATCAAATCCACCCCTTCTTTCTTAACTTTACACTTCATGAATAGCTTATAATAAATCTCTGTGGGAAAACGAATGAAATATACTTACTACTTGGTATAAGATCATGTATGCTTGCATGTTCTGAGTGCTCTATCTCTCTTATTGCCTAATTATTTCAACACATTGAGCACGCAACAAGTTTTTGGCGCCGCTGCCGGGGATTTATTTAAGTGAAAACGAAGTTTGTTAAGTTTGAAACACCAAGTTTATTACCTATTGAAGCTGATCTGTTTCATTTCTTTTGCAGGTACTATTGGGGTAGTTTATGAGTGAGCCTTCAAGTAGTGATCTAGAGTTCAATCCTGAGCCTGAGAGATTACTTAGGGCCAGAAATAGAGCCAAGAAACGTCTCTTTAACCAACCCTCTATACCTCAAGTAATTGCGGGAACCGCAATTCCTCCGCAATTGTCTCAAGAAGAAATGGAAGAGATAGTTCCAAATCAGGTACCTGTCATTCGCAATCCCATCGAAATAGCGAATGACAAGAATAGTGCCATCCTCTCATATTTAGTACCTATGCCTGGGGAGCTGAACCCCAGCATAATCCGTCCTGAAATCACTGCCCACTCATTTGAGTTAAAGCCAGTGATGTTCCAAATGTTGTCCACTGTGGGACAATTCTTTGGAGTGGAAAATGAGGACCCCCACAACCATCTTAGGAACTTCTTAGGAGTCAGTGATACCTTCATCATCCCTGGAGTTTCCCAAGAATCTTTGAGGCTATACTTGTTCCCTTACTCTTTGAGGGACAAAGCCAAAACATGGTTGAACTCATTACCTTCTGGATCTGTCCGCAACTGGACAGACTTAGCAGAAAAATTCCTAGTCAAATACTTCCCACCTGATAGGAATTCTACCTTTCGTGATGACATAGTTAAATTCAAGCAAGCTGATAATGAGTCTCTTCACGAAGCTTGGACAAGGTTCAAAGATCTACTTCTTAAATGTCCACACCATGGCATCCCATGGTGTATCCAAATAGAGGTCTTTTTCAAAGGATGCAATCCCAGCACTAGACAAGTCTTAAATTCATCCGCTGGAGGCTCCATGTTGTCCAAGAGTTACAACGAGGCCTATGAGATCTTGGAGAAGATCTCAGCATCTCACTGTAGGTGGTCAGATGATCCAGTTGAGCCAACTAGAGCTCAAGACAAGGATGCTCTAAGTGCAATGAGCAGCCAAATAAATGCCCTGACCAACCTAGTTAAGCAAATGGCTCAAGCCAATCTCCAAACAAGTGTCAACACCGCCACAGCCATGTTAATGGGCACCCAACCAAGTCAAGGTGAGACACTTGTATGTGGATTCTGTGGGGAAGGGCACCTGTATGAATACTGCCCTGGGAATCCAGCCTCAGTCTGCTACGTTGGAAGTCAGCAGCAGCCTAGGAACAACCCCTATTCCAACACTTACAACCCTGGTTGGAGGAACCACCCAAACCTGTGATGGGGTGGCCAACAGAATACTAACCAAAATCCTAACCAACCTAGACCGAGTGGAACACCTGGTTTCACTCCCCAACATAACCAATCAATGTATCAAAAACCTTACAGCCAACCTGTAGGATCTTCTGTAGAAAACTTACTCAAGGAATACATAGCCAAAAATGATGCTACTTTGCAAAGTCAGCAAGCCACTCTTAGGAGCCTAGAGAACCAAATAGGCCAATTAGCCAATGAACTCAAGAGTAGGCCCCAAGGTAGACTCCCTGCTGATACTGAAGTGCCAAGGAGAGATGGTAAAGAGCAAGTTCAAGCAATTGAACTTAGAAGTGGTAGACCATTGGTGAGCAACACAAAGGACACACCAAAGAGAGTAGAGAACACTGAGTCTAGTGCTCCACTGGAGTCTCTGCCGAACCAAGGTCCACCATCAACTAACACATCAGGAGCCAGGCTAGAACCAATTATTGAGGAAATAGAAGAAATTACAAGGCCTCCACCTATCCTAAGGCGTCCTGAAGTGCCTGCATATGTGCCACCACCTCCATACCCTCGAAGGCTAAAGAAAAAGCAGGAACAGGAAGTGCACTTTAATAAATTCTTAGAAATTCTTAAGCAAGTGCATGTCAACATTCCTTTTGTAGAAGTTTTACAGTCTATGCCTTCCTATGTAAAGTTTTTGAAAGATATTATTACTAACAAGAGAATAATTGGTGAGTTTGAAACAGTCAATCTCACGGAGGAGTGCAGTGCCATACTCCAGAACAAGCTACCCAAGAAGGAGAAGGATCCTAGTTCCTTCACCTTACCTGTAGAGCTAGGAGGCAAGCACGTGGGCAGAGCGCTTTGTGACCTGGGCGCCAGCATAAACCTCATGCCCCTATCACTATTCCGCCAGTTGGGAATAGGAGAAGCACGTCCAACCACTATCACTTTACAACTAGCAGACAGATCCATCGCATACCCTGAAGGTAAGATTGAGGATATTCTAGTGAAAGTTGACAAATTTATTTTCCTTGCAGATTTCATTATCCTGGATTATGAAGCAGACAAGGAGGTCCCCATCCTATTAGGCAGACCATTTCTTGCCACAGGTAGGGCCCTGATCGACGTCCAAAAAGGTGAGCTCACTATGAGGGTTCATGATGAAGAGGTGAAATTTAGTGTGTATAAAGCTTTAAGGTACCCCTCTGACCTTGAATCCTGTGCTAGCATGGACGTTGTAGATTCTTTAATGGAAGAACAATTGGAGCATGTATTATTAACCAAGCATGCTAATGAATATGTACACTTAGATGTAGCTGACTTAAATGTATCTGAGATAATGGATATGCCTGTAGATAAACCACAACCTGTATGTATGAATATAGAACTAACTGATAGATCTTTAAATCCTTTAAAGCCATCCATTGAGCATCCACCTGTCTTAGAATTAAAACCTCTCCCCACTCACCTCAAGTATGCATATTTAGGGAGTAATGAAACTCTGCATGTTATCATTTCTTCTAAATTAAGTGAAAAGCATGAGGTTGAACTGATATTACTGCTTAAGCAACATAGGAAGGCTATTGCATGGACTATTGCTGATATTAGAGGCATTAGGCCTTCTTATTGCATGCATAAGATTATACTAGAGGAAGAGCATACACCTAGAGTAGACCACCAACGTAGGCTGAATCCCTCTATGAAAGAGGTAGTTAAAAAAGAAATAATAAAATGGTTAGATGCTGGTGTGATCTTCCCTATAGCTAGTAGCCAGTGGGTGAGCCCTATTCAATGTGTACCTAAGAAGGGGGGGATGACTGTGGTAGTCAATGAGAACAACAAACTGATTCCAACTAGGACTGTCACAGGATGGAGAGTATGTATGGATTATAGGAAACTAAATAAAGAAACTAAAAAAGACCACTTCCCTCTACCATTCATTGACCAAATGTTAGACAGAATAGCTGGTAGAGCCTATTACTGTTTCTTAGACGGTTATTCAGGGTATAACCAGATCACTATAGACCCCAAAGACCAAGAAAAGACTACCTTCACTTGCCCTTTTGGAACATTTGCCTTTCGCAGAATGCCTTTTGGCTTATGCAATGCACCGGCAACATTCCAAAGGTGCATGTTGGCAATCTTTTCTGACTTGGATGAGTCCATGATAGAAATATTCATGGATGATTTCTCAGTCTTTGGGGATTCCTTTACCAACTGTCTAGAGAACTTAGGACAAGTCCTGGCTAGATGTGAAGAGACTAACTTAGTCCTTAATTGGGAGAAGTGTCACTTCATGGTAGATGAGGGGATTGTCTTAGGACATAGAGTGTCGAGGGCAGGTGTAGAAGTTGACCGAGCGAAAATAGAAATCATAGAGAAGTTGGTAGAGCCTCAGAATGTCAAGGCCATTAGAAGTTTCTTAGGACATGCTGGCTTCTACAGAAGGTTCATTAAGGACTTTTCTAAGATAGCCAAGCCTCTGTGTGAGCTTCTAGAGCTAAATAGGCCATTCATCTTCTCTAAGGAATGTTTAGTAGCTTGGAAAACCCTTAAGGAAGCACTAGTCACAGCACCTATTATAGTAGGGCCAGATTGGGATCTCCCATTTGAGATGTTATGCGATGCTAGTGACTATGCTGTAGGGGTTATGTTAGGACAGAAGATTGACAAGTTAACACACCCTGTCTATTATGCTAGTAAAACCCTGAATGAGGCTCAATGTAATTATACAACTACTGAGAAGGAGATGCTCGCTGTAGTATTTGCTTGTGAGAAGTTTAGAAATTACATTGTAGGCACTAGGACAATAGTGTACACTGACCATTCTGCCTTAAAGTACCTCATGAGGAAGGCTGATGCTAAGCCTAGATTGATTAGGTGGGTGTTATTGCTGCAGGAATTTGATTTGGACATTCGAGACAAGAAAGGATGTGAAAATGTGGTTGCGGATCACCTTTCTCGATTGCAGCACAATTGCGAAAAAATTGCGGAACCCGCAATTTCTGATGCTTTTATTGATGAACATGTCTTTGTATTGACTCATCGTGATAACGATGAGGAACCTTGGTTTGCTGACATTGCTAACTTCCTTGCATCACAGGTATTACCAGTTTTCAAGGGAGGACAAGAGAAGAAGAGGTTCCTTCATGAAGCAAGGAAATTCATATGGGATGATCCCACACTTTACAAGGCATGTGCTGACGGCTTGCTAAGGAAGTGTGTTTCAGCTGCTGAGGGGCCACACAGCTCCTTATGGTGGACACTTTGGTGGCCAAAGAACAGCTGCAAAGGTATTTCAGAGTGGCTACTATTGGCCAACGATCTTCAAGGATGCCCACAACTATGCCCACAGCTGTGATGAATGCCAAAGAACAGGTAACCTCAGTCGAAAGGATGAGATGCCTCTCACCTACATCTTAGAGTTGGAGCTCTTTGATGTATGGGGCATTGACTTCATGGGACCATTTCCCCCATCCTCAGGTAACCTTTACATTTTGGTGGCAGTAGACTATGTATCCAAGTGGGTAGAGGCCATAGCATGTCCTAATAATGATGCTAAAACAGTCATAAAATTCTTGCATAGGCACATTTTTACTAGGTTTGGGACACCTCGTGCTGTCATTAGTGATGAGGGGTCACACTTCATTAATAAGGCTATGGAGAGAGTGTTGGCTAAGTATAACATTAGACATAGAGTAGCCACTCCTTATCACCCACACTCGAATGGTCAGGCTGAAATTTCAAATAGGGAGATTAAGAACATCCTAGAAAAAGTGGTCAAACCTAATAGAAAGGACTGGTCATTTAAACTCGAGGATGCACTTTGGGCGTATAGAACTGCATATAAGACACCCCTAGGTATGTCTCCTTACAGACTTGTATATGGTAAAGCTTGCCATCTTCCATTTGAGTTAGAAATTAAGGCATTTTGGGCACTAAAAGAGTTGAATTATTGCGTGACCGATGCGGGAACGTTGCGGTCTTTGCAATTACATGAGCTTGATGAGCTTAGACAAATGTCTTATGAAAATGCCAAAATGTATAAGGAAAAGACCAAGATTTGGCACGATAGTAGACTTAGGATCAAGGACTTTAAGAAAGGCCAACTTGTTTTATTATTTAACTCACGATTGAGGTTGTTTCCAGGCAAACTAAAGTCCAGATGGTCAGGTCCTTTCATGATTACTAATGTGTTTGTTCATGGTGCCATCGAGATAAAGAACTTGCAGCAAGGTCAACCATTCATGGTTAATGGTGCAAGGTTGAAGCACTACTATGAGGAAGGAGATGTGAAGACTCTCTCGGCCTTCCTCTTGACTGAAGCGTGAAATTAAGAACGAGAGAGGACGAGTGATTACTGTGCTCGTCAATATGAGGCTCATGCCTTAGTTTATTTTTTGCGATTTTCCGGTTATCGTTTGTGTGTTTTGTTGTATGATTTTAATTACGTATTTGATGTTGATTTTATTTCTTTTTGTAGGGAATCAATAGAGGGAATCAAGGAGAGTAAATCCAGATTTAAAAATCAAGAAAATATTGGGCCAAATAAAAGATACGGATGAGCAAAGATTGACATTTAGATGGAAAAAATCTCCAACGGTCACTAAAATTGCGCTGGATTTGCAGGATCCGCAAAAATATAGCCGTTGGGATTTATCCGTTTTCTTTATATCCGTTAGAAGGCGCGTTGATCTGTACGATTCTCCCATTCTCTGAACTCCAAGAAAGCTTCGATTCTCTTCATCTGTGATTCTTCTCTCCAAACCTCCACGATTCAAAAATGGTACTCACGAGGACTGAAAGATCTGCGGCCAAGAAAAGGGCCGATGACGCTGAAACGGCTGCGAGAGAAGCACTGCTTGCCTTGGCTGATGCTGAGGCTGCGCGTACCGAACGCCTGCCGAAACTGCCTGTCCGCAAGAAGAAGTGGAAGGTAGTTACAGAGATACCTGCTGGACCTTCTGAACCAGCAGGCACACCCAAGAAGCGACGATGGAGTATGGCGGTGGCCGAGGAAGAAATCAAGAACAAGACTCCCTCTGTGGAGAGTCAAGAACAAAGCCAGCCATCCCACGAGTCAGCCGAGCGCAGCCTTTCACCAGCCCCACCAGCACAGAGCCCTGAGCTCTCCTCATCACCGCTAGCGCAGAGCCCTGAGCAGCCGTCTTCACCACAGAGTTCTGCACAGACACCTACAGCAGAGCAAAGAACCACGCCGTCGCACACTTCCCCACGGCCTGACCCTGAATTCCCATATGGGGAGTACCAAGAATCAACGCAGGGCAGTGGGGAAGGTGAGGAAGAAGAGGTTTTCTCTCCGTTGAGGGAAGCCAATCCTGAGAGTCCTGCGCAGAAGGATGATTCCATGGAAGAGACGTTGGGGGCGTGCCTCCAGCAGATCACCATCGAGGCAAAGCTCAAGAAGAAGAAGAAGGCCAAGATTCTCAAGGCCAAGCGGTCCAAGAAGCTGAAAAAGAAGAAGGCCAAGAGGGCGCCTTCATCAGAAAAGGAGAGCACTGAGCCATCGCTCAAGAGACTCAAGGTTGAGGCTGCGGAGTCAGCCAAACCAGCAGACAAAGGGAAGGCCAAGCTTTACCCTGAAGATGAGCCTCAGTCAGTGAGGTATGTGTCCTCTGACGCCGAGTCCAGGGGTATTGAGCTGAGAAAGAGGGAGTTGCTGCATGAGAAAGGCTTCCTCGACAGACCTGCTGACCTGCCGCAATTCTTGCGCACAGGCATTGTGAATCACAGCTGGGAGGAGTTGTGCAAGCCACCCAATCCGGCTTACACGAGTATGGTATACGACTTCTACGCCAATCTGCGAAACTCTGAGGAGGGGCTGTCTGTGGTTAGGGGAGTAGAAGTGGACTACTCAGCAAAAGCCATCAACGAAGCCTATGGCCTCAAGGGCCAAAAACATACTGACTATGCGAGGATCGTTGATGAGCCTACTGAGGCAGTCCTGGAGGAGGCCATTCGAACCATTGGCCAGCCTGAAGCATCCTGGACCGTGTCACGCAATGGGAGGCACACTCTCATGAGTGCCAACCTCACAGCTAAGGCGGCTGTATGGTTTGCATTTGTAAGGAGGAAGCTGTCCCCCGTGACTCATGAGACCACCATCAACCAGAGCAGATCGCTGCTGGTCTATGCCATCATGCGAGGTCTCACGGTCAACGTAGGTGAAATCATGTCAGCCGCCATTGCTGAGTGCGCCAAGAAAGGTAAGGGACCATTGTTTTTCCCTAATACCATAACTAAACTATGTTTGCTTGCAGGGGTTCCCATTGAGCGAATGGAGCAGCAGATGGCTTACACGGGCCACTTGGAGCTGCCTGCTGGCTTAAGGCTGAAGAGGAAGGGGAACATGGAGTTCGAACTGGATAGGTTGGCTGCTGATCAGTCACTGTCCATGGCTTGCCTGATGGATATGCAGAAGAGGATGGCTCAATGGGCCACTTACGCGCAGGCACGGGACAAGGAAGTTGCAGACCAACTTGGGTGCATCTTCCCTGACTTCCCCACGAATCTCCTGAATCCATGGGTGCCTCCACGACCCCGACAACCTGATGAGGATGAAGACATTTGAGTGCTGGTTTGAATTGCACTGAAGGGAGTATTGCTGTTCCCTTAGAAAAAAAAAAAAACAAAATCTGCTTTCTGATAGACCATGTGAATTATGCTGTTTTTAGTACAATTTTTATCTGTTTTAGTTGCTTAGTTTTATGTTTTTAAATTGCTTAGTATAGCCTGCTGCTAGCTGATTAGTTAGGATAGTTTAGGTTTCTTTTTGTTGAGCTTGAACGACTGGATAAAGCATGCTTAGGGGCCTTAGTAACTGATATATCTACCCTGACTTGATTGCGAAATAATTGCGGTACCCGCAATTTTTATTACTGAAAGCATGTTTTGGACTGTCTGCTTAGCTAGGCTGTGATATGTTTAAATTCTATCTTTTGCTGCTATCATGACTACCTTATATAGCTTATCTAAATGCAGGCTGGATGAGTGTCATAGGACACCCTTTGATAGTTTAAATTAACCTCTAAATAGCTCAGCATGCATAGCTGTAAGTCCTTGCCTGTCTGTTTTTCAAATTCCTGCTGCTGTGATATTTTCTTTTAGAATGTTCTGTCTATGCCTAGGGCTTTTAGATTCTCTTTGTTTTACCTTAGACTAGATGCTTCTAGGATAGTTTGGGGGTGTGCCACCTCAGACACTCATTGGGGACAATGAGTAGTTGAAGTTTGGGGGAGGCCACCCTAGGCCTAGGAACATTCCTCTCTCCCTTAAAACATAAGCATTCTTCTTCTCCTTGACAAAAATAATGAACTGAAAAAAAAAAAAATGAAAAATAGAATAAGGAGGGGAGTCTCTCTTAGGTTGCTGAGTAATCAGTGCCAAGTGTGTAACCCACAAGTGGCATTGCATCAAAAGGCAACCAAAGGAAAGGCTCCACCTGAGAAAGAAAAGAAGGAAAAAGTAGGGAGGAAGAATGTATACCTAGGAGTTGCAACTTTGTGGCTTAGATGTCCTATTTAAAAAGAACTCTGATCCTCAATTAGCTAAGCACAAAGTTGTAGCTTGTAGGGTTGTTTAGGGAGATGAGTGTGTATCCAATGTAGTGATGCCAGGGTTTAGGTTGTTCTCTAAAAGTACTACTGTTACCATTAATACTAAGACTGGCATGACTCTAAGGAATCCTAGGTAGCTCATAAATATAAACTAGAAGCATGTACTGAGTCTGGGGTAAAGCTAGGTAGAATTTGAAACCTTAGGGATAGTGGCATGATATGATAAAAGCAGGTAGATCAGTTGTAGGGAGTTAATAAAAGCAGTAGGAGTTTTAGGCATGCGAAATCAGAAGAAGCTAGATGAGAGGGTAGTTTTAAGCTTAGAAGTGTGTCACAGGACAGCACTGCTATAGATGAGAATATAGGGGAGTCAGTAAGTGGTTAAAGAAGAAGAAACAGCAGCCTAGGAAAGTCCTTAGATTGCTCGAGGACAAGCAAAACCTTAAGTTTGGGGGTGTGTTACGTCTCCAAAAGTGACCTTTTTAGGACTTAATTAGCTTAGAAAGATGTTCACTCTTAGGTGTTTTTGATAGCATTTAGCCTAAACCTATGCTTAAATATGAGAATTAGAAGAAGGTAGCTAAATTAGGACTTATGTACAATAGGAAAGAAAAGGGTTGAAAACCGAAGGAAAAGAATGAAAAAACTGCATTGAGACAGCATTGCGAAAACATTGCGGACACCGCAATGTTTCAAGTGAAAACCGTAAGTTGACTGATCTTTTTCTGTTAATTTCCGTTATTTCATGGATTCTTTCTTTCTCCTCCATCCATTCTGAAGTACGACGTTGAAGATTGATGGTTCTCCTTGGCCCAAATCCACCTGCAGATTACTATAAATAGGGGTCAAAGTCGAGGGTTCAAACATCATCCGAAAGCGTAGAAGTCTTCTCGCAGTCCATCTTTCTCCTGTTTTCCTTTGCCGTCTGCTGGTTTGCGAAGCTCAGCTGTTGGAATCGATAATCTGATAGGAAGGAGAGGAGATTCTTCTTCTCTCCCGATTGGATTCATCCAAGCAAGGCTGACCTTTCTCATCCTTCATTCGAGGCGGCTGCAACGAGACATTCGAGCTTGTTTTACTGCTTTCTGCTCTTCATTTCCATTTTCCAGCTTTGTCTTGTTGCTGTTGCTTTTCTAGAAGCTAGATTAGACTATTTCGTTGTGTTCTGTCTTCCTGTTATTTGCTTTAAAGCTTTCCTTTGTCAATCAAACAATCAAGTAATCAAATCTCAATTCTTCATTTCACAGTTTCTTGCCTTTACATTCTACTGCTTTCCCTTACTGTTTTGTCTTTAAATTCCTTCTAAGCATGTCTACTTCTTCTCTTACTTCTGTTCTGTTTACATCCATGAGTAGCTAAATCACTTAGGGGCATGCTAATGACAACACTTTAGGCTAAAAAACGTGAACCAAGCATGTAGGATAGCTCTCGAAGCATTGATTGTATGTAAGCTTCATCCCACGGGCAATTTCGATTGGCCATCCATTTTGTCCAAAGAACTCCTAACCTCTGGAAGGAGTAAGAGTTCAGAGTCATACTATCATGCTAGCCTTTCAAGGTAACCAGGAAACGACCTAGGAATAGGCGTTTCCCTAGTACAAACCATATTTTTCTGCCTTAACAAGATGCTTAAGACCTTACTTGGACATGAGTAAACTAAAGAATCTAATGCATGAAATCGGAAGATACATGAGAATGAGATAGTTTGATGCATAGAGAGTTGATCCAATGCTTGAGAATCGTGAGAAAAAGCCTATAGGATAGTCGTTAGTAGCCCTTAACTCGTCATTTTACACACTTTCGCTGTTACTACAATTGCGGTAGAATTGCTGTTTCCGCAATTCTGCTAAGTTACAATTCTGTCTAGCTGTTTTTGTCTTCATTTATTAATCTCGTCTCTTCTCATTTGAGTTTAGCTTTGACTTGCACTTGTTTATGTTGCTACCTGATAACTCCATTTTGGAGCTATTAAATACGTCCTAATCATAGCTAAAGACCGCTTCCAATTGATTAAATGTATCTCTTTTGTAGGAGAAAAGCGGCAAAGAGCTCGTGCGTCCATTGGGCATGTTCGAGAGCTTTAAGCAGAGTTTTAGCGCCCCGGGAATGCATCGGGAAGAGGGGAATTTGTTCCGTGAAGAAACGGGCCAAAACAGCCTTGGAGAGGCATTGCATCAGCCCCAAACCCGAGAGCCAGCGTCGAGCTATAGCGTCGAGACGCTGGCTCGACGCTGGAAAAACCCGAGAGCAAGCGTCGAGTGATAGCGTCGAAACGCTAGCTCGACGCTGCCCTGGCGTCGAGACCCTGCTTGGCGTCGAGACGCTTCGGAGGAGGCGCGCGCGGATTACTTAGGGCACAGCGTCGAGACGCTGGCCTAGCGTCTCGACGCTACGACGAAGACAGTAGCTAAAAGACGATTTTTCTGCAGATTTTTGGGAAAGGCTTTTCTTCTTCATCTCTCAACGGAATCCGACGATTCTTCTTCCCTTCTTCCCCATTTTCTCTCTATTTTCCGTGGAGCTCCGCCATTGTTGGCATGCGAGCGAGCTCCACTTCCATTTGTAATAGGTAGATGAACTCTTCCATGGTCGTTGGTGGAGCGGGATTGACGAACCGCGCCATGAGCGGCTAAGGTAAGAGTGACGGTTTGGGATTTTGTTTAGGGGAATTTTGTTAGACCTTTATGGCTTTGATAATCTGAGTTTAATTTGCATATTGGTTCTGTTTACATTGCATTTGTTTACCTTGCTTAATCCAACGCGCATGTTAAATTACGTTGATTGACACTCGGGTAGTTTCGCATGTTGTGTATGTTAAAGAGTAGCGATGCCGTGCCTCTCACTGCTCGACTAAGTAACACAGGTAAACAAAACTAAATCGAAGTATCGGGGCGGGTAGGATAATTGTTGGTTGCATACAGCGTTTGCGGGCAACCTACTAGCAATTAGAATTCACGCCCGAATGTTCGTCGCGGTTAGCTAGTGACTGTCTAAATTCATCTTAGGACTGATCATCTTAATATGAGATTAGATAACGTGTAATTAGGACTGTGTGGCCTAATTAAAATCCATGGAGTCGGCTACTTTGGGGCTTCTCTGGTAGTCGTCCGCGTGCTTGGTAAACTGAATTCCATGTTATTAGAATTAAATGATAAGTTGTAATTGTCTAACAATTGACCCCGAGACTCCCCAAACCGTGCACACGTTTTCTACATATTATTTCTTTCTTCTGTTAGCTTTCTCATTGATTTCTTTGCATGATAAAACCCCCCGTTACCAATCAATCAATCAAACCCCAATTTCACTAGTAAATTCATTCTCCTATTCCTTGGATCGACCCTGTTACCACTGGCTGCAAAGCCTTGGTTATAGGCCTTATAAATCGTATTTTGGCAAGCCTCGACAGCTTGAGTTTATAGCGATAGTTCAAAAATATCGTTACCACTACCCTCTTCGTATTCAGTAGGAAATAGACAATTAAAAACCAATTCTACCCCATCAAATCCACCCCTTCTTTCTTAACTTTACACTTCATGAATAGCTTATAATAAATCTCTGTGGGAAAACGAATGAAATATACTTACTACTTGCTATAAGATCATGTATGCTTGCATGTTCTGAGTGTTTGTTAAGTCTCTGAAAGTGACTTATTTAGGACCCATTTAGCTTAAGAAGATGTACACATTTAGGTGTTTTTGTTAGCAATTAGCTTAAACCTATGCTTTAATATGAGAATTAGAAGAAGGTAGCTAATATAGGACTTGTGTACAATAGGTAGAAAAAGGGTTGAAAACCGAAGAAAAGAATGAAAAAATAACCATTGCAAATGAATTGCGGAATAATTGCGGTGACCGCAATTATTCAAGTTAAAACCGTAAGTTGGCTGATCATTTTCTGTTTAGATCCGACTTTTCAGGGATTCGTTCTTTCTCCTCCATCCATTCTGATATATGACGTTGAAGGTTGATGGTTCTCCTTGGCCCAAACGCACCTGCAAACTACTATAAAAGGGGGTCAAAGTCGGAGGTTCAGTCATCATTCGAAGCGCAGAAGTCTTCTTGCAGTCCACCATTTCCATCTGTTTTTCTTTGCCGTCTGTTGGAGTGAGGTTCTCAGCTTTTGGAGTCGATAATCTGATAGGAAGGAGAGAAGATTCTTCTTCTCTCTCGATTGGATTCATCCAAGCACGGCTGAATTCTCATCACCATCATTCGAGGCGACTGCCACGAAGTTTTCAGCAATCCTTTACTGTTTTCTGTTCTTTCCTTCTCATTTCCATTACTGATCATTGTTGTTCTTAGTTTAGTAATTTACTTATTGCATTTCGTTGTTGTCTGCCTTGGATTCATTCCTTTTAAAGCTTTCCTTTGTCATTCAAACATTCAAGTTAATCAAAGTAAGTTTCTGCACTTCACAGTTTATACTTTCTTCTGCTACGGGTTTTTGCTTCCTGTTTTAAGCACATTTCTCTTTTAAGTATGTCTGTTTTATCTACCCTTTCTGTTCTTCATATATCCATGAGTAACTAAATTCACTTAGGGGCATGCTAATGACAGAACTATAGGCTAAAAAACGTGAGTCAAGTAGGCAGATCAACACTCGAACATTGATTGTATGTAAGCTTCATCCCACGGGCAATTTCGATTGGCCATCCATTTTGTCCAAAGAACTCCTAACCTCTGGAAGGAGTAAGAGTTCAGAGTCATATAATCATGCTAGCCTTTCATGGTAATCAGGAAACGGCCTAGGAATAGGCGTTTCCCTAGTACAAACTGAACACTCCTGTTTTAACAAGATGCTTAAGTCCTTACTTTGAAGTCGAGTAAACTTGAGTCTCTAATGCATGGAATCGGACGATACTTGAGATAGAGTGAGTTTGATGTATAGAGAGTTGATCCAAAGCTTGATAATCGTAATAAAATGCCTATAGGATAGTCATTAGTAGCCCTTAATTCCCCATTTTAATCAGATTCGCTGCCATTTAATTGCGGAAACATTGCGGTCCTCGCAATTCTGCCTGTTTATCATTCTGTTTAGCTGTTTTCTTCCTCGATTATTAATTCCATCTCTTGTCCTTTAGGTCTATTTTTAACTTTAATTTGTTTATGTTATATCCCTCTACACATTCAGCAAAAAGTAGTTAATTAAAAACCAACTTTACCCCCTCAAATTCATCCCATCTTTCTTAACTTTCACACTTCGCGAATAGCTAAAAATGAGTCTCTGTGGAAAAAACGAATTAAATATACTTACTACTTGCTGTGAGCCCATGTATGCTTGCATGTTCTAAGTGCTCTCTCTTTTCGTTTGCATATTTATCTTTACACATTGAGCACGCAACAAGTTTTTGGCGCCGCTGCCGGGGACTTATTTTAAGTGAAAACGAAGTTGTTAAGTTTGAAAAATCAAGTTTATCATTGAGTGAAACTAATCTGTTTCATTTCTTTTGCAGGTGCCATTAAGGTAGTTTATGAGTGAGCGTTCACATAGTAATTTAGAGTTCGATCCTGAACCTGAAAGATCACTTCGAGCTAGGAATAAGGCAAAGAAACGTCTCTTTAAACAACCTCCTATACCTCAAACCACACCTGAAACTAAAGAAATGGGCGATCTAGTTCCAAATCCGGCACAAGCCATTCGCAACCCCATCGAAATAGCGAATGACAAGAATAGTGCCATTCTGTCATATCTAGTACCTATGCCTGGGGAGCTGAACCCCAGCATAATCCGTCCTGAAATCACTGCCCACTCATTCGAGTTAAAGCCAGTGATGTTCCAAATGTTGTCCACTGTGGGACAATTCTTTGGAATAGAAAATGAGGACCCCCATAACCACCTTAGGAACTTCCTAGGAGTTAGTGACACCTTCCTAATCCCTGGAGTTTCCCAAGAAGCCCTGAGGCTATATCTTTTCCCTTACTCTTTGAGGGACAAAGCCAAAACATGGCTAAATTCTTTACCCTCAGGATCTGTCCGCAATTGGACAGATTTAGCAGAAAAATTCCTAGTCAAATACTTCCCACCTGATAGGAATTCAACCTTTCGTGATGATATCATAAAGTTTAAACAAGCTGATAATGAGTCTCTTCACGAAGCTTGGACTAGATTCAAAGACCTTCTCATTAAATGTCCACACCATGGCATTCCATGGTGTATCCAAATAGAAGTTTTCTTTAAAGGATGCAACTCCAGCACCAGACAAGTCTTAAATTCATCTGCTGGAGGTTCCATGTTGTCCAAGAGTTACAACGAAGCTTATGAGATCTTGGAGAAGATCTCAGCATCTCACTGTAGATGGTCAGACGATCCAGTAGAGCCAACTAGGGCTCAAGACAAGGATGCTCTAAGCGCCATGAGCACCCAAATAAATGCCCTGACCAACTTAGTCAAGCAAATGGCTCAGGCCAATCTCCAAACCAGTGCCAATACCGCCACAGCCATGTCAATGGGCACCCAACCAAGTCAAGGCGAGGCACCAATATGTGGATTCTGTGGGGAAGGGCACCCTTATGAATACTGCCCTGGGAATCCATCCTCAGTCTGCTATGTAGGTAGTCAGCAGCAGCCTAGGAAT
>CM051522.1:21452466-21496212 GCA_028017165.1 Herpetospermum pedunculosum | reverse complement strand
AGCTTGTCTTATTATTTAACTCACGGTTGAGATTATTTCCAGGCAAACTTAAGTCCAGATGGTCAGGTCCTTTTGTGATAACTAATGTGTTTGTTCATGGTGCAGTTGAGATTAGGAACCTGCAGCAAGGGCAGCCGTTCATGGTTAATGGTGCACGATTGAAGCATTACTATGAGGAAGGAGATGTGAAGACTCTCTCGGCCTTCCTCTTGACTGAAACGTGAAAATAAAATCGAGAGAGGACGAGTGATCACTGTGCTCGTCCATGCGAGGCTAATGCCTTAGTTTATTTTTTGCTATTTTTCCGGTTACGGTTTGTGTATATTTTTGTGTAATTTTGATTTCGAATTTGATGTTGATTTTATTTCTTTTTCTAGGGGATCGATAGAGGGAATCAAGGAGATGAATTCAAGATTAAAAATCGAGGAAGATATTGGGCCAAATCAAAGATTCAGTTGGGAGAAGATTGGAATTTAAACTCAAGAAAATCTCCAACGGCCATTTAATTGCGGTAGATTTGCGAAATCCGCAACAGAAATAGCCGTTGGGATTTTCATCATTACTTATAGCCGTTGGAAGCGCTCTGATCCGTACGCTTCCTTCATTCCCTGAACTCCAAGAAAGCTCTCTCCTTCTTCCTGTGCAATCCCTCTTTCCAGATTCTTACGACTCCACCATGGTGCTAACGAGAGCTGAGAGATCTGCATCCAAAAAGAAGGCTGACGACGCTGAAATCGCTGCGAGAGAGGCACTCCTTGCCTTGGCAGACGCTGAGGCCGCGCGAACTGAACGCCTTCCCAAACTTCCTGTTCGCAAGAAGAAGTGGAAGGTAGTGACGGAGATTCCTGCTGGGCCATCTGAACCAGCAGGAACGCCCAAGAAGAGGAAGTGGAGTATGGCTGTGGCTGATGCAGCAATCAAGAAGAAGACTCCCTCTGTGGAGAGTCGAGAGAGTGGCCGTCCATCCTACGAGACGACCAGGCAAAGCCATTCGCCATCTCCACCGGCGCGAAGTCCTGAACCATCTCCGTCGCCACAGAGCTCTGAACACTCTCCACCGCCGCAGAGCCCTGAAGCATCACCCATCTCCCTGACGCCTGAACCTGAAATCCCAGATGCAGAGCATCAAGAATCGGCGCAGGGCGGGGAAGAAGCTGAAGAGGAGGTCTTCTCTCCTTTGAGGGAGGTTAGCCCCGACAGCCCTGTGGAAGGGAATGATTCGATGGACGAGACGTTGGGGGATTGCCTCCAACAGATCACAACGAAGGCAAGGTTGCGAAAGAAGGCCCCCAAGGTTGCTAAGGCTAAACGGCCAAAAGCCTCGAAGAAGTCCAAGAAGAAGAAAGCCAGGGGTGAGCCTTCATCAAAGAAGATGAGTGATGAGCCCTCTCTGAAGAAGCTCAAGATCGAGGCTGCTGAATCAGCCAAACCAACAGATAAGGGGAAAGCCAAGCTGTACCCCGAAGATGAGCCTCAATCTGTGAGGTATGTATCCTCTGATGCTGAATCAAGGGGCACTGAGCTGAGGAAGAGGGACCTGCTTCATGAAAAGGGATTCCTTGACGCGCTTGCAGACCTGCCGCAATTCTTGCGCGCAGGGATCACCAATCACGGCTGGGAAGAGCTGTGTAGACCGCCCATCCCCGCCTACTCCAGTATGGTGTATGATTTCTACGCCAATTTGATGAACCCTGAGGATGGCCTATCTGTGGTCAGAGGAATCGATGTGGATTTCTCAGCTAAGGCAATCAATGAAGCATATGGCCTCAAGGGGCAAAAGCACACTG
Source organism: Herpetospermum pedunculosum (assembly GCA_028017165.1). Lineage (NCBI taxonomy): Eukaryota > Viridiplantae > Streptophyta > Magnoliopsida > Cucurbitales > Cucurbitaceae > Herpetospermum > Herpetospermum pedunculosum. The sequence continues at coordinate 21,494,425 of CM051522.1, read as the reverse complement.
ACTATGCCAGGATCATTGATGCGCCAACTGAGGCTGTCCTGGAGGAAGCAATCCGGATCATTGGCCAACCTGAGGCAGCTTGGACAGTTTCACGCAATGGGAAGCACACCCTGATGAGTGCTACCCTCACAGCCAAGGCAGCTGTCTGGTTTTCCTTCGTGCGGAGGAAGCTGTCCTCAGTGACCCACGAGACCACCATCAACCAAGGCAGATCGCTGTTGGTTTATGCGATCATGAGGGGCCTCACAATCAACGTTGGCGAGGTCATTGCAGCCTCAATCGCTGACTGCGCCAAAAAGGGTAAGGGTCCACTTTTCTTTCCCAATACAATCACTAAGCTTTGCTTACGTGCAAGGGTGCGAATCGAGCGGATGGAAAGGCAGCTGGCCTACACAGGGCACCTGGAGTTGCCTACTGCCTTGAGGATGCGAAGGAAGGGGAACATGGAGTTCGAGCTAGATGGCCTGGCTGCTGCTCAGTCTCTGTCAATGGCCTGTCTGATGGACCTGCAGAAGAAGATGGCTCAGTGGGCCACATATGCGGAGGCAAGGGATAAAGATCTGGCAGACCAATTGGGCTGCATCTTTCCTGAATTCCCCACGGACCTACTGACACCATGGGCGCCTCCAAGACCACGAAGGAATGATGAGGAGGAGGACATCTGAGTGCTAGGCTGATTAGCACTCAAGGGAGTATTTCTGTTCCCTAAAAGAAAAAATAATAATCAAACTGCTTTTCGTTAACCATGTGAATTCTGCTGTTTTGAGTTAAATTTTGATCTATTTTTAGTTCTGTATTTTTTTTTATTAGATTTGTTTAGTGTAGTCTGATGGTAGCTGAATAGGTAGATTAGTTTAGTTTCCTTTTTTGTATAGTGTAAATGACTGGAAAGAGCATGCATAGGGGCCCTGATTACTGATATATCTGCCTGTATCCATTGCGAAATAATTGCGGGATCCGCAATTTTTATTAGTAATTGCATGTTTTTGACCGACTGTTTAGCTAGGCTGGTTCTGTTTAATTTTGTTCTTTTGCTGCTATCTTGACTACCTTATATAGCCTATCTATAAGCATGCTGGATGAGTGTCATAAGACACCTTTGATAGTTTAAATTAGCCTCTTAAAAGTGCTCAGCATGCATAGCTTTAAGTCCTTCCCTGCCTGTTTTTTATAAATTTCTGCTGCTGTGATGTTTGCTTTTAGAATGTTCTGTCTATGCCTAGGGCTTTTAGATTCTCTTTGTTTTACCCTAGACAAGATGCTTCTAGGACAAGTTTGGGGGTGTGCCACCTCAGACACTCATTGGGGACAATGAGTAGTTTAAGTTTGGGGGAGGCCACCCTAGGCCTAGGAACATTCCTCTCTCCCTTAAAGCATAAGCATTCTTCTTCTCCTTTACAAAAAATGATGAGCTGAAAAAAACAAAAAAAAATGAAAAATAGAATAAAGAGGGGTGTCTCTCTCAAAGTTGCTGAGTAATCAGTGCCAAGTGTGTAACCCACAAGTGGCATTGCATCAAAAGGCAACCAAAGGAGAGGCTCCACCAAAGTAAGAAAGAAAAAAGGAAGAAGTAGGGAAGAAGAATGTATACCTAGGAGTTGCGACTTTGTGGCTTAGATGTCCTGAATAAAAAGAACTCTGATCCTCAATTAGCTGAGCACAAAGTTGTAGCTTGTAGGGTTGTTTAGGGAGATGAATGTATGTCCAATGTAGTGATGCCAGGGCTTAGGTTGTTCTCTAAATGTACTACTGTCACTGTTAATACTAAGACTGGCATGACTCTAAGGAATCCTAGGTAGCTCAAAAGTAAAAACTAGAAGCATGTACTAAGTCTGGAGTAAAGCTGGGTAGAATTTGAAACCTTAGGGATAGTTGCACGATGTGACAGAAGCAAGTAGATCAGGTGTAGGGAGTTAATAAAACAGTAGGAGCATTAGGCATGCGAAGTCAGAAGAAGCAGAATAAGAGGATAGTTGTAAACTTAGAAGTGTGTCACGGGACAGCACTGCTATAGATAGGAACTTAGGGGAGTCAGTAAGTGGTTAGAATGGATAAAACAGCAGCCTAAGTAAGTCCTTAGTTTGCTCGAGGACGAGCAAAACCTTAAGTTTGGGGGTGTGTTACGTCTCCAAAAGTGCTCATTTGTAAGTATTTGTGATAGGATTTAGCTTGAATCGGTACTTATATATATGAATTAGGAGAATGAAGCTAAATTAGGACTTGTATGCAAATGGAAAGAAAAAGAATGCAAAACGAAGTTAGAAGAATGAAAATTGTGCATTGCGGAAGCATTGCGGAAACATTGCTAAAACAGCAATGTTTTAAGTGAAATCCGTAAGTTGGCTGACATTTTTCTGTTGTGATCCGATATTTCAGGGATTCGGTCTTTCTCCTCCATCCATGTTGAAGTACGACGTTGAGAATGGATGGTTCTCCTTGGCCCAATCGCACCTGCAGAATACTATAAAAGGAGGTCAAAGAGGAGGGTTTAATCATCATCCGAAAGCGTTGAAGTCTCTTCGCAGCGCAGTCTTTCCCATTCATTTTCTTCTCCGTCTGTTGGTTTGAGAGGTTCAGCTGTTGGAGTCGACAATCTGATAGGAAGGAGAGAAGATTCATCTTCTCTCCTGATTGGATTCATCCAAGCAAGGCTCACCTTTCTCTCCCTTCAGCCGAGGCGTTTGCGACGAGGCGATCAAGCTCATTTTATTGCTTTTTGTCTTTACTTTTCATTTCCAGCACTGTTTTGTTGTTATTTCTTTTCCAGTAGTTAATCCATTCCATTTCGTAGCTTTCTGTCTTTACTTTAGAACTCTGAGTTTCCATTTGTTTCGTTCAAGCAATTGATAAATCAAAAACACACTTTGTTATTTCATGGTCTTTGTCTTTGCTGTACACTGCTTTAACTTTCTGTTTTGTCTTTAATTCTCTTCTAAGCATGTTTACTTCATCTGATATTTTTGTTCTCTCCACATCCATGAGTAGCTAAGTCACATAGGGGCATGCTAATGACGATACTATAGGCTAAAACACGTGAACCAAGCATGTAGGATAGCTCTCGAATGCATTGATTGTATGTAAGCTTCATCCCACGGGCAATTTCGATTGTCCATCCATTTTGTCCAAAGAATTCCTAACCTCTGGAAGGAGTAAGAGTTCAGAGTCATACACTCATGCTAGCCTTTCAAGGTAGCCAGAAAATGACCTAGGAATAGGCGTTTTCCTAGTACAAATCATAACTTACTGTTTTACACAAGATGCTTAAGACCTTACTTGGACATGAGTAAACTAAAGAATCTAATGCATGAAATCGGAAGATACATGAGAATGAGTTAGTTTGATGTATAGTGAGTTAATCCAATGCTTGAGAATCGTGTGAAAATGCCTATAGAGGAGTCGTTAGTAGCCCTTGTTTCTTCATTTTACACACTTTCGCTGTTAGTAACATTGCGGTAAAATTGCTGTTCTCACAATTCTAACAAGTTAAAAATTCTGCTTAGCCATTTTTTCTCTTCGTTTATTAATTTCTTCTATTTACATTTGAGTTTATCATTGACTTGCACTTGTTCATGTTGCTATCCTTTATATATTCAGTAGTAATTAGGCAATTAAAAACCAATTCTACCCCATCAAATCCACCCATTCTTGCTTAACAACACACTTCGCGAGTAACTAATAATAAGTCTCTGTGGGAAAACGAATGAAAAAATATTTACTACTTGCTACAAGATCATGTATGCTTGCATGTTCTGAGTGCTCTCTTATTGCATATTTCTTTTAACCATTGAGCACGCAACACTTTGCCATACACAAGTCTATAAGGAGACATACCTAGGGGTGTCTTATATGCAGTCCTATATGCCCAAAGTGCATCCTCGAGTTTAAACGACCAGTCTTTTCTATTGGGTTTGACCACTTTTTCGAGTATGTTTTTAATCTCCCTATTTGAAATTTCAGCTTGACCATTCGAATGTGGGTGATAAGGGGTGGCTACTCTATGTCTAACATTGTATTTAGCCAACACTTTTTCCATAGCTTTATTAATAAAGTGTGTCCCTTCATCACTAATGATAGCACGGGGTGTACCAAACCTAGTAAAGATATGTCTATTAAGGAACTTAATGACGGTTTTGGCATCATTGTTTGGACATGCTATGGCTTCTACCCACTTAGATACATAGTCTACAACCACAAGTATGTAAAGGTTACCTGCTGATGGGGGAAATGGTCCCATGAAGTCAATGCCCCACACATCAAAGAGCTCCAACTCAAGGATGTAAGTGAGAGGCATCTCATCCTTCCGACTAAGATTACCTGTTCTTTGACATTCATCACAGCTGTGTGCGTACTCGTGGGCATCTTTGAAGATCGTGGGCCAATAGTAGCCACTCTGGAACACCTTTGCAGCTGTTCTTTGGCCACCAAAGTGTCCACCATAGGGGGTTGTATGGCAGTGCTGCAGCACAGACTTCGCCTCAGCAGCTGACACACATTTCCTCAGCAAACCATCTGCACATGTTTTGTAGAGTGTGGGATCATCCCATATAAACTTCCTAGCTTCATGTAGGAACCTCTTCTTCTCTTGGCTTCCCTTGAAAGTTGGTAGTACCTGCGATGCAAGGAAGTTAGCAATATCAGCAAACCAAGGTTCCTCAACGTTATCACGATGTACTAACACAAAGACATGCTCATCGATAAATGCATCAGAAATTGCGGTTTCCGCAATTTTATCGCAATTATGCTGCAATCTAGAAAGATGATCCGCAACCACATTTTCGCATCCTTTCTTATCTCTAATGTCTAGATCGAACTCCTGCAGCAACAATACCCATCTAATCAACCTAGGCATAGCATCAGCCTTCCTCATAAGGTATTTTAGTGCAGAATGATCAGTGTACACGATTGTCCTAACGCCTACAATGTAATTCCTAAACTTCTCGCAGGCAAACACTACAACTAGCATTTCCTTTTCCGTGGTTGTGTAATTACATTGTGCCTCATTAAGTGTCTTACTAGCATAGTATACAGGGTGGGCTTATTCAGCTCTAGAAGCTCACACAAAGGTTTGGAGATCTTTGAAAAGTTCTTAATGAACCTCCTATAGAAACCTGCGTGTCCTAAAAAACTCGTAATGGCTTTCACATTCTGAGGTTCCACTAACTTCTCTATTATTTCAATCTTGGCCCTATCGACCTCTACTCCTGCTCTAGACACTCTATGACCTAGGACTATCCCTTCGTCCACCATGAAGTGGCACTTCTCCCAATTAAGGACTAGGTTGGTCTCCTCACACCTAGCCAGGACTTGTCCTAAGTTCTCTAAACAGTTTGTGAATGAATCACCAAAGACTGAGAAGTCATCCATAAATATTTCTATCATGGATTCATCTAAGTCAGAGAAGATTGCCAACATGCACCTTTGGAACGTTGCTGGTGCATTGCATAAGCCAAAAGGCATTCTGCGAAAGGCAAATGTTCCAAGGGGACAGGTGAAAGTCGTCTTCTCCTGGTCCTTAGGGTCTATAGTGATCTGGTTATATCCTGAATAACCATCTAAAAAGCAGTAATAAGCTCTACCAGCTATCCTATCTAACATCTGGTCAATAAATGGTAAAGGGAAGTGGTCCTTTTTTGTTTCCTTATTTAGTTTTCTATAGTCCATACAGACTCTCCATCTTGTAATAGTTCTAGTTGGAATCAGTTCGTTGCTCTCATTCACTACCACAGTCATCCCCCCCTTCTTAGGTACACATTGTATAGGGCTCACCCACTGACTACTAACTATAGGGAAGATTACCCCTGCATCTAACCATTTTATGATTTCTTTTTTAACTACCTCTTTCATAGAGGGGTTCAACCTACGTTGGTGATCTACTCGGGGTGTATGCTCTTCCTCTAATATTATCTTATGCATGCAGTAAGAAGGGCTAATGCCTCTAATGTCAGCAATAGTCCATGCAATAGCCTTTTTATGCTGCCTAAGCAATAATATCAGCTCAACCTCATGCTTCTCACTCAATTTAGATGAAATAATCACAGGCAGAGTATCATTACTTCCTAGATATGCATACTTAAGGTGAGTGGGTAAAGGTTTCAAGTCTAAGATAGGTGGATGCTCAATGGATGGTTTTAATGGATTCATGGATCTGTCAGTTAAGTCATTATTCATACAAACATGCTGTATCTTATCTACAGGTATATCCATTATCTCAGAGACATTTAAATCAGTTAAATCTAATTGTACATAATCATTAGCATGCTTAGTCAATAATTCATGCTCCAACTGTTCTTCCATCAGTGAATCTACAATGTCCATGCTAGCACAAGATTCAGAGTCAGAGGGGTACCTTAGGGCTTTAAAAACACTAAACTTAACCTCCTCATCGTGAACCCTCATAGTGAGCTCACCTTTCTGGACATCAATCAGGGCCCTACCTGTGGCTAGAAATGGTCTGCCTAATAGGATGGGGACCTCCTTGTCTGCTTCATAATCCAGGATGATGAAGTCTGCAAGAAAAATAAACTTGTCAACCTTTACAAGAATATCCTCAATCTTACCCTCAGGGTATGCTATGGATCTGTCTGCAAGCTGTAAAGTGACAGTGGTGGGACGTGCTTCTCCTATTCCCAGCTGACGGAATAGTGATAGGGGCATGAGGTTTATGCTGGCTCCCAGGTCACAAAGAGCTCTGCCCACGTGCTTGCCTCCTAACTCCACTAGTAAGGTGAAGGAACCAGGATCCTTCTCCTTCTTTGGTAGCTTGTTCTGGAGTATGGCACTGCACTCCTCAGTGAGATTCACTGTTTCAAATTCGCCAATAATTTTCTTGTTAGTGATTATATCCTTTAAAAACTTAACGTAAGAGGGCATAGACTGTAAAACTTCTACAAAAGGAATATTAACATGCACTTGCTTAAGAATTTCCAGAAATTTATTAAAGTGCACTTCCTGTTCTTGTTTCTTCTTTAGCCTTCGAGGGAATGGAGGTGGTGGCACATATGCAGGCACTTCAGGTCGCCTCAAGATAGGTGGAGGCCTTGGAATTTCTTCTATCTCTTCTATGATTGGCTCCAGTCTTGCTCCTGATGTGCTTGTTGATGGTTGACCTTGGTTTGGCAGAGACTCCAGTGGAGCACTAGACTCATTGTTCTCTACTCTCTTTGGGGTTTCTTTAGTGTTGCTCACCAACGGTCTCCCACTCCTAAGTTCAATTGCTTGAACTTGTTCTTTTCCATCTCTCCTTGGCACCTTAGTGTCAGCAGGCAGTCTACCTTGGGGCCTACTTTTGAGTTCATTGGCTAGTTGCCCTATTTGGTTCTCTAGGCTCCTGAGGGTAGCTTGCTGACTTTGTAGAGTAGCATCATTCTTGGCGATGTACTCTTTGAGTAGGTTTTCTACAGATGACCCTACTGGTTGGTTGTATGGTTTTTGATACATGGATTGGTTATGTTGGGGAGTGAAACCAGGTGTTCCACTTGGTCTTGGCTGGTTAGAAGCTTGGTTAGTATTTTGCTGGCCACCCCAGGAGAGATTTGGGTGGTTCCTCCAACCAGGATTGTAGGTGTTAGAGTAGGGGTTGTTCCTAGGCTGCTGCTGGCTTCCCACATAGCAGACTGAGGCTGGATTCCCAGGGCAGTATTCATACAGGTGCCCTTCCCCACAGAATCCACAGATTAGTGTCTCACCTTGACTTGGTTGTGTGCCCATTGACATGGCTGTGGCGGTGTTGACACTAGTTTGGAGATTGGCTTGAGCCATTTGTTTAACTAGGTTGGTCAGGGCGCTTCTTTGGCTACTCATGGCATTGAGTGCGTCCTTATTTTGAGCTCTACTTGGCTCTATTGGATCGTCTGACCACCTACAGTGAGTTGCTGAGATCTTCTCCAGGATCTCATAGGCTTCGTTATAACTTTTGGAAAGCATGGAACCTCCAACAGATGAATTTAACACTTGTCTGGTGCTGGGGTTGCATCCTTTGAAAAAGACCTCTATTTGGATACACCATGGAATGCCATGGTGAGGACATTTAAGTAGAAGGTCCTTGAACCTTGTCCAGGCTTCGTGAAGAGACTCATTTTCAGCTTGTTTGAATTTAATAATGTCATCACGAAAATTTGAATTCCTATCAGGTGGGAAATATTTGACTAGGAATTTCTCCGCCAAGTCTGTCCAATTGAGGACTGATCCGGAAGGTAATGAGTTTAACCACGTTTTGGCTTTGTCCCTCAAAGAGTAAGGGAACAGGTAAAGCCTCAAAGCTTCTTGGTGAACTCCAGGGATGAGGAATGTATCACTGACTCCTAGGAAGTTTCTAAGATGGTTGTGGGGGTCCTCATTTTCCACTCCAAAGAATTGTCCCACAGTGGACAACATTTGGAACATTACTGGCTTTAACTCGAATGAGTTGGCAGTAATTTCAGGGCGGATTATGCTTGGGTTTAGCTCCCCAGGCATAGGTACTAGGTAAGAGAGTATGGCACTATCCTTATCATTCGCTATTTCGATGGGATTGCGAGTGGTAGGTACCGGATTTGGGTTTGGTATATCCATTTCTTCTTGATGGAATTGCGGAGACTCTGCGGTTTCAGCAATTATTTGAGGTATAGAGGGTTGTTTAAAGAGACGTTTCTTAGCTTTGTTTCTGGCCCTAAGTAATCTCTCAGGCTCAGGATTGAACTCTAGATCGCTACTTGAATGCTCATTCATAAACTAACCCAATGGTACCTGCAAAAGAAATGAGAAATAGATTAGTTCCAATGGCTATTAAACTCGTGTTTCAAACTTAACAAACTTCGTTTTCGCTAAACTAAATCCCCGGCAGCGGCGCCAAAAACTTGTTGCGTGCTCAATGTTTAAAAGAAATATGCAGTAAGAGAGCACTCAGAACATGCAAGCATACATGATCTTGCAGCAAGTAGTAAGTATTTTTTCATTCGTTTTCCCACAGAGATTTATTATTAGTTACTCGCGTAGTGAATTGTTAAGCAAGAATGGGTGGAATCGATGGGGTAGATTTGGTTTTAAATTGCCTAATTACTAAGGAATATGTAAAGGGTAGCAACACAAATAAATGCAAGTCAATGATAAACTCAAATGAAAAGAGAAGAGATTAATAAACGAAGAGGAAAATAGCTAAGGCAGAATTTTTAACTTAATGGAATTGCGAGAACAGCAATTATACCGCAATGTTACTGACAGCGAATGTGTGTAAAATGTGGAAACAAGGGCTACTAACGACTACCCTATAGACTTTTTCACACGATTCTCAAGCATTAGATCAACTCTCTATGCATCAAACTACTTCATTCTCATGTATCTTCCGATTTCATGCATTAGATTCTTTAGTTTACTCATGTCCAAGTAAGGTCTTAAGCATCTTGTTAAAACAGTAAGTTATGATTTGTACTAGGAAAACGCCTATTCCTAGGTCGTTTTCTGGCTACCTTGAGAGGCTAGCATGAGTGTATGACTCTGAACTCTTACTCCTTCCAGAGGTTAGGAGTTCTTTGGACAAAATGGATGGCCAATCGAAATTGCCCGTGGTATGAAGCTTACATACAATCAATGCATTCGAGAGCTATCCTACATGCTTGGTTCACGTGTTTTAGCCTATAGTATTGTCATTAGCATTCTCTTATGTGACTTAGTTACTCATTGATATAGATAGAAAAGGAAGAGTAGATGAAGAAGACATGCTTAGAAGAAGATTAAAGTTAAAACAGAAGCTAAAGGCAGTAACAGAGAAGGTAAAGAAACTTGTGACTTGATGAAAATAGTACTTCGATTTATTAAGAACTGAACTAAACAAATGACAGCCTTAGAAAACTAAAGTAAAGCAAACAACAACGAAGTGAATTAAAGTAGCTATTGGAAAGGAAAGAACAACAGGCAGTAATGAAAATGGGAAACTAAAACAGAAAGCAATGGAGTTGAGCGTGTTCGCTTCGACGCAGATGCCTCGGCTGAAGGGAGAGAAAGGTAAGCCTTGCTTGGATGAATCCAATCAGAAGAGAAGATAAATCTTCTCTCCTTCCTATCAGATTATCGACTCCAATCAGCTAAACTTTTCAACCCCACAGACGGAAGAGAAAAACAGGAGACAGATTTGTGCTGCGAAGAGACTTCTACGCTTTTCGGATGTGTTTCAACCTTCCACTTTGACCTCCTTTTATAGTATTCTGCAGGTGCGATTGGGCCAAGGAGAACCATCCATTCTCAACGTCGTACTTCTACGTGGATGGAGGAGAAAGAACGAGTCCCTGAAATATCGGATCACAACAGAAAAAGGTTAGTCAACTTACGGATTTCACTTAAAACATTGCGGTTTTAGCAACGTTTCCGCAATGCCTTCGCAATGCACAGTTTTCATTCTTCTAACTTCGTTTTTCATTCTTTTCCTTTCCTTTTGCATACAAGTCCTAATTTAGCTTCATTCTTCTAATTCTCATATATAAGTATAAGTTCAAGCTAAATCCTATAAAAAATACTTACAAATGCACGACTTTCTATCACAACTAAGTCCTAAAATAGTCACTTTTGGAGACGTAACATACACCTAACAAGAAATTTGTCACTCGTAGATGCCCCTGACGATGTCATTACTCTGCTTACAATTGTGACAAAATCATGTGAATAATCGTGGGGAGTAGAACTCGTGTAGGGGTTGTTCATGACAACGGTTGTTGAAGGAGTTCTGAACGACATAACTTCACTTGTCTTTGAGATGAGGGAAAGAGATGAGAAGTAGAGAGGTCCCACTGGGCGTGTCAATCTGTTCACACGAGATTTCGAACGAAGGATGGAAATTCGACACGTGTAAATGAATTTGAATTTGTATTGTATTGTATGTATCAGTGCGTTGTGGATTACAATCTCTAATGTTTGATCCTCTGATTCTTTCTCTCTCAAATGTAAATGTGTTTCGAGGGCTTCGCAGCTTGTTCTCGATGTTGGATTTGTTTCGAGGGCTTTGCAGCTTGTTCTCGATGTTGAAATTGGATCGAGGGCTTTGCAGCTTGTTCTGGATATTGGATTTGTATCGAGGGCTTCGCAGCTTGTTCTCAATGTTGGATTTGTATCGAGGGCTTCGCAGCTTGTTCTCGATGTTGGATTTGTATCGAGGGCTTCGCAGCTTGTTCTCGATGTTGAATTTGTATCGAGGGCTTCGCAGCTTGTTCTCGATGTTGGATTTGTATCGAGGGCTTCGCAGCTTGTTCTCGATGTTGGATTTGTATCGAGGGCTTCACAGCTTGTTCTCGATGTTGAATTTGTTTCGAGGGCTTTGTAGCTTGTTTTCGATGTTGAGTTTGGATCGAGGGCTTCTTAGCTTGTTCTCGATGTTGGTTTGTATCGAGGGCTTCGTAGCTTGTTCTCGATGTTGGATTTCGATTGAGGGCTTCACAACTTGTTCTCGATGTTGTATTTGGATCGAGGGCTTCGCAGCTTGTTCTCGATGTTGTATTTGGATCGAGGGCTTCGCAGCTTGTTCTCGATGTTGAATTTGGATTGAGGGCTTCGCAGCTTGTTCTCGATGTTGAAGGATTTGTATCGAGAGCTTCGCAATTTGTTCTCGATGTTGGATGATCGTTCAGTCTTCCAAGGATTCAGGGAGTCTTCGTTGCTTGGGAATTCTCTCTGAGCTCTTAGGAGTAGAAATTTTCTGAACCTTGAAAATGAAGAATGAACTCTCTATTTATAGAGTTCTCATGGGCCTGGTGGGCTTGGGCCTGGATCCAATGGGCTTGGGCTTGGATCCAATGCGCTTGGGTCCAATGGACTTTTGGGTTCTGGGCCCAATGAATTTTTGGGCTTTGGGCCAAATTGCCATTTAAATAACTTTTTAGCCCGATTCGATTTCGAGCCCAATCAAGCTATGACCGAATTTTCTCGGTTAAGTTTATTCGATCCGCCGGCCAAGATGAAGACACGTGGCGACCGCTGATTGGCCGAAATTTCTCGGTCAACACACCTCAATTAATTAACCAAAAGCTTCAAAAACTTCAAGGCTCAAGCTTCATGTTGTCTTCTTCAACCTTTGAAGATGATCAACCGAGAGAGAGAAATTCTTGAGAGAATCTTGAGAGAGAGGGTGTTACGTCTCCAAAAGTGACTAATTTAGGACTTGTTTTCTATAGAAAGATGTGCACTCTTAGGTGTTTTTGGTAGGATTTAGCTTAAACTCGTGCTTATATATGAGGATTAGAAGAATGAAGCTAAATTAGGACTTATATGCAAAAGGAAAGAAAAGGAATTAAAAAAGAAGTTAAAGGACTAAAAATTGCTCATTGTGGAAGCATTGCGGAAACATTGCTAAAACCGCAATGTTTTAAGTGAAATCCGTAAGTTGTCTAACCTTTTTCTGTTTTGTTCCGATCTTTCAGGGATTCATTCTTTCTCCTGCAGCCACGTAGAAGTACGACGTTGAGAATGGATGGTTCTCCTTGACCCAATCGCACCTGCAGAATACTATAAAAGGAGGTCAAAGTGGAAGGTTGAAACACACTCGAAAAGCGTAGAACTCTCTTCGCAGCGCAGCCTTTTTCTCCTGTTTTTCTCATCCGGTTGTTGGATTGAAGGTCTCAGCTATTGGAGTCGATAATCTGAGAGGAAGAAGAGAAGTTTTGTCTTCTCTTCTAATTGGATTCATCCAAGCAAAGCTTGCCTTCTTCCCTCTTCAGCCGAGGCGTCTGCGACGAGGCGAACACGCTCGAATTTACTGCTTTCTGCTTTAGCTTCCTATTTTCATTACTGTTTGTTGTCATTTCATTTTCGTTAGCTACTCTACTTCATTTCGTTTCTTTCTGCTTTACTTTGGTTATTCAAGGTTGTCATTTGTTTAGTTCCAACTTTAGTTAATCGAAGCAATATTTCATCACTTTGCAATCTCTTCACTTCTCTGTTACTGCCTTTAGCTTCTATTTTGTCTCAATTATGTCACTACGCATGCCGTCTCCATCTAGTCTTTCTATTCTATGTGCATCCATGAGTAACTAAATCACATAAGGGCATGCTAATGACAAATCTGTAGGAAGAAACACGTGAATAAAGCATGTAGGATAGCTCTCGAATGCATTGATTGTATGTAAGCTTCATCCCACGGGCAATTTCGATTGGCCATCCATTTTGTCCAAAGAACTCGTAACCTCTGGAAGGAGTAAGAGTTCAGAGTCATACACTCATGCTAGCCTCTCAAGGTAGCCAGAAAACGACCTAAGAATAGGCGTTTCCCTAGTACAAACCATTACTTGCTGTTTTAAAAAGATGCTTAAGACCTTACTTGGACATGAGTAAACTAAAGGATCTAATGCATGAAATCGGAAGATACATGAGAATGAGTTAGTTTGATGCATGATGAGTTGATCTACTGCTTGAGAATCGTGTGAAAAAGCCTATAGAGGAGTCGTTAGTAGCCCTTGTTTCCACACTTTACACACAGTTCGCTGTTTGCAACATTGCGATATAATTGTGGTTTCCGCAATTCCCTTCGTTAAAATTCTGCCTTAGCCATTTTTCTATTCGTTTGTTATCCTCTTCTCTTTGCATTTAAGTTTACTCTTTACTTGCACTTGTTCATGCTACCATCATTTACGCATTCCTTAGTAATTAGGCACATCAAAACCAAATCTATCTCATTTAATCCACCCAATCTCACTTAACAAAACACTTCGCTAGTAACTAAGAATAAATCTCTGTGGGAAATCGAATGAAAAAATACTTATTACTTGCTACAAGATCATGTATGCTTGCATGTTCTGAGTGCTCTATCATTGCATTTTAATTTAACTATTGAGCACGCAACAAGTTTTTGGCGCCGCTGCCGGGGATTTAGTTTAGTGAAAACGAAGTTTGTTAAGTTAGAAACACAAAGTTTAGTATCTATTGGAGCTAATCTTTTCTCATTTCTTTTGCAGGTACCATTGGGTTAGTTTATGAATGAGCATTCAAGTAGCGATCTAGAGTTCAATCCTGAGCCTGAGAGATTACTTAGGGCCAGAAACAAAGCTAAGAAACGTCTCTTTAAACAACCCTCTATACCTCAAACAATTGCGGATTCCGCGGAGTCTTCGCAATCCCTCCACATCGAAATGGATAGACCAGCCCCAAATCTGGTACCTACCACTCGCAACCCCATCGAAATAGCGAATGATAAGGATAGTGCCATCCTCTCCTACCTAGTTCCCATGCCTGGGGATCTAAATCCAAGCATAATCCGCCCTGAAATTACTGCCAACTCATTCAAGTTAAAGCCAGTAATGTTCCAAATGTTGTCCACTGTGGGACAATTCTTTGGAGTGGAAAATGAGGACCCCCACAACCATCTTAGAAACTTCCTAGGAGTTAGTGATACATTCCTTATCCCTGGAGTTTCCCAAGAAGCTTTGAGGCTTTACCTTTTCCCTTACTCTTTAAGGGATAAAGCCAAAACGTGGTTAAACTCATTACCTTCCGGATCAGTGATCAATTGGACAGATTTGGCGGAGAAATTCCTAGTAAAATATTTCCCACCTGATAGGAATTCAACCTTTCGTGATGACATAATCAAGTTCAAACAAGCCGAAAAAGAATCTCTTCACGAAGTTTGGACAAGGTTCAAGGACCTTCTGCTTAAATGTCCACACCATGGCATCCCATGGTGTATTCAAGTAGAAGTCTTTTTCAAAGGATGCAACCCCAGCACCAGGCAAGTGCTAAATTCATCAGCTGGTGGTTCCATGCTTTCCAAAAGCTATAATGAAGCCTATGAGATCCTGGAGAAGATCTCAGCATCTCATTGTAGGTGGTCAGATGATCCAGTATAGCCAAGTAGAGCTCAAAACAAGGACGCACTCAATGCCATGAGTAGCCAAATAAGCGCTCTGACCAACCTAGTTAAACAAATGGCTCAAGCCAATCTCCAAACTAGTGTCAACACCGCCACAGCCATGTCAATGGGCACACAACCGAATCAAGGTGAGACACTAATCTGTGGGTTCTGTGGGGAAGGGCACTGTTGCGTGCTCAATGTGTTAAGAATAAATAAGCAAGAAGGTAGAGAGAGCAATCAGAACATGCAAGCATACATGGTCTCACAGCAAGTAGTAAGTATATTTCATTCGTTTTTTCCACAGAGACTTATTTTTAGCTATTCACGAAGTGTATTTGTTAAGAAAGAAGGGGTGGTTTTGATGGGGTAAAATTGGTTTTTAATTATCTAATTTTTGCTGAATGTGTAAAGGAATGCAACATAAACAAATGCAAGTTGAAATTAGACTCAAAAGATAAGAGATGGAATTAATAAACGAAGAAGAAAACAGCTAAACAGAATGGTAACTTAGCAGAATTGCGGATACCGCAATGTTATCGCAATTGTAAAAACAGCAAACGTGTGTAAAATGGAGAATTAAGGGCTACTAACGACTATTCTATAGGCATTTTAATACGATTCCCAAGCATTAGATCAGCTCTCTATGCATCAAACTCACTCTATCTCATGTATCGTCCGATTCCATGCATTAGATTCTTTAGTTTACTCAACTCAAAGTAAGGTCTTAAGCATCTTGTTAAAACAGAAGTGTTTAGTTTGTACTAGGGAAACGCCTATTCCTAGGCCGTTTCCTGGTTACCATGGAAGGCTAGCATGATTATACGACTCTGAACTCTTACTCCTTCCAGAGGTTAGGAGTTCTTTGGACAAAATGGATGGCCAATCGAAATTGCCCGTGGAATGAAGCTTACATACAATCAATGCTTCAAGAGCTATCCTACATGCTTGGTTCACGTTTTTTAGCCTATAGTTCTGTCATTAGCATGCCCCTAAGTGACTTAGCTACCCATGGATATATAGAGAACAGAAATGTAAGATAAAACAGACATGCTTAGAAGGGAAATATACTCCAAACAGTAAGACAAAACCGTAGCAGCAGAAGATGGAAACTGTGAAATGAAGTCTTGCAATTTGATTACTTTGAATGTTGAACGGACAAAAGGAAACTTAAAGGAAATAATTCAAAGACAAACAGCGACGCAATGCAGTAGATAGAACACTAACTAGAAACAACAACTGATCAAAGCTGGAAATTAGAAAAGGAAAACAGAAAGCAGGAAATGACGCGTGAAAGCTTCGTCGTAATCGCCTCGAATGAAGGATAAAAAAGAGCAGCCTTGCTTGGATGAATCCAATCGGGAGAGAAGAAGAATCTCCTCTCCTTCCTATCAGATTATCGACTCCAACAGCTGAGCTTCGCAAACCAACAGACGGCAAAGGGAAAACAGGAGAACAGATGGACTGCGAGAAGACTCTACGCTTTCGGATGATGACTGAACCTCCGACTTTGACCCCCTTTTATAGTAGTTTGCAGGTGCGTTTGGGCCAAGGAGAACCATCAATCTTCAACGTCATATATCAGAATGGGTGGAGGAGAAAGAACGAATCCCTGAAATTACGGAAATTAACAGAAATAGATCAGTCAACTTACGGTTTTCACTTGAATAATTGCGGCTTCAGCAATGTTTTCGCAATGCTGTCGCAATGCAGTTTTTTTCATTCTTTTCCTTCGGTTTTCAACCCTTTTCTTTCCTATTGTACAAAAGTCCTAATTTAGCTACCTTCTTCTCGTTCTCATATTTAAGCATAGGTTTAGGCTAAATGCTATCAAAAACACCTAAAAGTGTACATCTTCTTAAGCTAAATGGGTCCTAAATAAGTCACTTTCAGAGACTTAACAGGCACCTGTATGAATACTGCCCTGGGAATCCAGCCTCAGTCTGCTATGTGGGAATCCAGCAGCAGCCTAGGAACAACCCCTACTCTAACACTTACAATCCTGGTTGGAGGAACCACCCAAATCTCTCTTGGGGTGGCCAACAAAATACTAACCAAGCTCCCAACCAGCCAAGACCGAGTGGAGCACCTGGTTTCACTCCCCAAAATAACCAATCCATGTACCAAAAACCATACAACCAACCAATAGGGTCATCTGTAGAAAATCTACTTAAGGAGTACATTGCAAAGAATGATGCTACTCTACAAAGTCAGCAAGCTACCCTCAGAAGCCTAGAGAACCAAATAGGGCAATTAGCCAATGAACTAAAAAGTAGGCCCCAAGGTAGACTACCTGCTGACACTGAGGTGCCAAGAAGGGATGGAAAAGAGCAAGTTCAAGCGATTGAACTTCGAAGTGGGAGACCATTGGTGAGCAACACTAGAGAACCCTCAAAGAGAGTAGAGAATGAAGGGTCTAGTGCTCCACTGGATTCTCTGCCAAACCATGCTCTACCATCAACAAGCACAGCAAAGGCGAGGCTGGAACCAATCGTAGAGGAACCAGAAGAAATTTCAAGGCCTCCACCTATCTTGAGGCGACCTGAAGTGCCTACATATGTGCCACCACCTCCATTCCCTCGAAGGCTAAAGAAAAAACAAGAACAGGAAGTGCACTTTAATAAGTTTCTAGAAATTCTTAAGCAAGTGCATGTTAATATTCCGTTTGTAGAGGTTTTACCATCCATGCCTTCTTATGTTAAGTTTTTGAAGGATATAATCACTAACAAGAAAATTATTGGTGAATTTGAAACAGTGAATCTCACTGAGGAGTGCAGTGCCATACTCCAGAACAAGCTACCAAAGAAGGAGAAGGATCCTGGTTCCTTCACCTTACCAGTGGAGTTAGGAGGAAAGCACGTGGGCAGAGCTCTCTGTGACTTGGGAGCCAGCATAAACCTCATGCCTCTATCACTATTCCGTCAGCTTGGAATAGGAGAAGCACGACCTACCACTGTCACCTTGCAGTTGGCAGATAGATCCATAGCCTACCCTGAGGGTAAGATAGAGGATATTCTTGTCAAGGTTGACAAGTTCATTTTTCTTGCAGATTTCATCATCCTGGATTACGAAGCAGACAAGGAGGTCCCCATCCTATTAGGCAGACCATTTCTAGCCACAGGTAGGGCCTTGATTGATGTCCAGAAAGGTGAGCTCACCATGAGGGTTCATGATGAGGAGGTTAAGTTTAGTGTCTTTAAGGCCCTAAGGTACCCTTCTGACTCTGAATCGTGTGCAAGCATGGACATAGTAGATTCACTAATGGAAGAACAGCTTGAGCATGAATTATTGATTAAGCATGCCAATGATTATGTACAATTAGATGTAACTGATTTAAATGTTTATGAATAATGGATATACCTGTGGATAAAACTCAGCATGTTTGTATGAATAATGACTTGACTGAAAGATCCATGAATACATTGAAACCATCCATTGAGCATCCACCTGTCTTAGAATTAAAACCTTTACCTAATCATCTTAAGTATGCATATCTAGGAAAGGATGATACTTTGCCTGTTATTATTTCGTCCAAGTTGAGTGTAAAGCATGAAATTGAGTTGATCTTATTGTTAAAGCAACTTAAGAAAGCTATTGCATGGACGATTGCTGACATTAGAGGTATCAGCCCTTCTTACTGCATGCATAAGATAATATTGAAAGAAGAACATATACCCCGAGTAGATCACCAACGTAGGTTGAACCCCTCCAAGAAGGAGGTAGTTAAAAAAGAGATCATAAATTGGTTAGATGCAGGTGTAATCTTCCCTATAGCTAGTAGTCAGTGGGTGAGTCCAATACAATGTGTACCTAAGAAGGGGGGGATGACTGTAGTAGTGAATGAGAGCAATGACCTGATTCCAACTAGAACTATTACAGGATGGAGAGTCTGTATGGACTATAGAAAATTGAATAAAGAAACAAAAAAAGAACATTTCCCTCTACCATTCATAGATCAGATGTTGGATAGGATAGCTGGTAGAGCTTATTACTGTTTTCTAGATGGTTATTCGGGATATAACCAGATCACCATAGACCCTGTGGACCTGGAGAAAACGACCTTCACCTGTCCCTTTGGAACGTTTTCTTTTCGCATAATGCCTTTTGGCCTATGCAATGCACCAGCAACGTTCCAAAGGTGCATGTTGGCCATTTTCTCTGACTTAGATGAATCCATGATAGAAATATTTATGGATGACTTCTCAGTCTTTGGTGATTCATTTACAAATTGCTTAGAGAACTTAGGACAAGTCCTAGCTAGGTGTGAGGAGACCAACCTAGTCCTTAATTGGGAGAAGTGCCACTTCATGGTGGAAGAAGGGATAGTCCTAGGTCATAGAGTAACTAGGGCAGGAGTAGAGGTCGATAGGGCCAAGATCGAAATAATAGAGAAGTTAGTGGAACCTCAGAATGTGAAAGCTATTAGAAGTTTCTTAGGACACGCAGGGTTCTATAGAAGGTTCATTAAGAACTTTTCAAAGATCTCCAAACCTCTATGTGAGCTTCTAGAGCTGAATAAACCATTTATCTTCTCAAAAGAGTGTTTACTAGCCTGGACAACGCTTAAGGAAGCATTAGTCAAAGCACCTATTATAGTAGGACAAAATTGGGACCTACCATTTGAGATGTTGTGTGATGCAAGTGACTATGCAGTAGGGGTTATGCTAGGACAAAAGATTGACAAACTGACACACCCTGTATATTATGCTAGTAAGACACTGAATGAGGCACAATGTAATTACACAACCACGGAAAAGGAAATGCTAGCTGTAGTGTTTGCCTGCGAGAAGTTTAGGAATTACATTGTAGGCACTAGGACAATCGTGTACACTGATCATTCTGCACTAAAATACCTTATGTGGAAGGCTGATGCTAAGCCTAGGTTGATTAGATGGGTATTATTGCTGCAAGAATTTGATCTAGACATTAGAGATAAGAAAGGATGCGAGAATGTAGTTGCGGATCATCTTTCCAGATTGCGACATAATTGCGATAACATTGCGGAAACCGCAATTTCTGATGCATTTTTTGATGAGCATGTCTTTGTGTTAGCAATTCGTGATAATGATGAGGAACCTTGGTTTGCTGATATTGCTAACTTTCTTGCGTCGCAGGTACTACCAACTTTCAAGGGAGGACAAGAAAAGAAGAGGTTCCTACATGAAGCTAGGAAGTTCATATGGGACGACCCTACACTCTTCGAGACATGTGCAGATGGTTTGCTAAGGAAGTGTGTATCAGCTGCTGAAGCGAAGTCTGTGCTGCAGCACTGCCATACATCTCCTTATGGTGGACACTTTGGTGGCCAAAGAACAGCTGCAAAGGTGTTCCAGAGTGGCTACTATTGGCCCACAATCTTCAAAGATGCCCACGACCATGCAAACAGCTGCGATGAATGTCAGAGAACAGGTAACCTTAGTCGAAAGGATGAGATGCCTCTCACTTACATCTTAGAGTTGGAGCTCTTTGATGTGTGGGGCATTGACTTCATGGGACCATTTCCCCCATCAGCAGGTAACCTTTATATACTTGTAGCTGTAGACTATGTATCTAAATGGGTAGAAGCCATAGCATGTCCAACCATCGATGCCAAAACAGTCATTAAGTTCCTTAATAGACATATCTTTACTAGGTTTGGTACACCCCGTGCTATAATTAGTGATGAAGGGACCCACTTTATTAATAGGGCAATGGAAAAAGTGTTGGCTAAATATAACGTTAGACATAGGGTAGCCACCCCTTATCACCCACATTCGAATGGTCAAGCTGAAATATCAAATAGGGAGATTAAAAACATACTCGAGAAAGTGGTCAAACCCAATAGAAAAGATTGGTCGTTTAAACTCGAGGATGCACTTTGGGCGTATAGGACTACATATAAGACACCCCTAGGTATGCCTCCTTATAGACTTGTGTATGGCAAAGCATGTCACTTACCATTCGAATTGGAAATCAAAGCATTTTGGGCGCTGAAAGAGCTGAATTACTGCGTGACCGATGCGGGAACATTGCGGTCCCTGCAATTACATGAGCTCGATGAGCTGAGACATATGTCCTATGAAAATGCCAAAATGTATAAAGAAAAAACTAAGATTTGGCATGACAGTAGACTTAGGATTAAGGACTTTAAGAAAGGCCAGCATGTGTTGTTATTTAACTCAAGGTTGAGATTATTTCCAGGCAAACTTAAGTCCAGATGGTCAGGTCCTTTTGTTATAACTAATGTGTTTGTTCATGGTGCAGTTGAGATTAGGAACCTGCAGAATGGACAACCGTTTATGGTCAATGGTGCACAATTGAAACATTACTATGAGGAAGGAGATGTGAAGACTCTCTCGGCCTTCCTCTTATCTGAAGCTTGAAAATAGGACCGAGAGAGGACGAGTGATTACTGTGCTCGTCCATACGAGGCTATGCCTTAGTTTATTTTCTGTTTTTTTTATTTTTTCGGTTGTTATTATCATATGATTAGGTGTGATTTTCTTTACGAATTTGTTACTAATTCTGTACGTTTTAATAGGGGATCGAAAGAGGAAATCAAGGAGATGAATCAAGGATAAAGAATCGAGGAAGAAATCGGGCTGAATCAAAGATTGAGGTGTGAGAATCTTGAGATTTGAAATCAAGAAAATCTCCAACGGCCCTTTCATTGTGGTGGATTTGCTGAATCTGCAACAGAAAATAGCCGTTGGACTCACTCGATTACAAATAGCCGTTAAGAAAGTTGTTCCCCGTACGCTTCCGTCATTCATTGGACTTCAAGAACTCACTCCTCTTCTTCCTCTGCATCTCTCACCTGCAAATCTCTCCAAGGCAACGATGGTGCGTACACGAGCCGAACGATCTGGTACCAAGAAGCAGTCACCAGAAGCCGAAATCGCTGCGAGAGAGGCACTACTTGCCTTGGCAGATGCCGAAGCCGCGCGACCCGAACGACCTCCCAAGCTTCCTATCCGCAAGAAGAAGTGGAAGGTGGTGACCGAAATCCCTGCTGGTCCATCTGAACCAGCAGGAACGCCCAAGAAGAGAAAATGGAAGATGGCTGTCGAAGACGCACCGATCAAGGAAAAGACTCCCACTGTGGAGAGTCAAGGGAGTGGTCGTCCATCCTACGAGACGGCCAGACAAAGCCCCGAGCCATCTCCATCTCCACAGAGCCCTGAGCTCTCTCCACCCCCACAAAGCCGTGAGGCAGCACCATCGCCGTCGCCCGAGCCTGAAGTTCCAATTGAAGAACAGCAAGAATCGGCACTGGGCGAAGAGACGACTGAGGAAGATGAGGTTTTCTCTCCTTTGAGGGAAGTCTGCCCCGATAGCCCAGCAAAGGGGGACGACTCAATGGATGAGACGTTGGGGGATTGCCTCCAACAGATCACCACCAGGGCACGGCTGAAGAGGAAGGTGTCCAAGACTGTGAAGGCCAAGCGGCCGAAAGCTTCCAAGAAATCTAAGAAGAAGAAGGTTAGTAAAGAGCCTTCTTTGAAGAAGCTAAAGATTGAGGCCACTAAGCCGACTACGGCAAAGGACAAGGGGAAAGCTTTGCCGCCCACCTATCCCTGCCTACTCCAACATGGTATACGACTTCTATGCAAATCTGACGCACCCCGAGGATAGTCTGTCCTTGGTGAGGGGTATTGAGGTTGATTTTTCAGCCAAGGCTATCAATGAAGCCTATGGCCTCAAGAGGCAGAAATATACCGATTACGCGAGGATCGTTGATGCACCAACTGAGGCTGTCCTGGAAGAAGCCCTGCGCATCATAGGCCAACCTGAGGCAACGTGGACAGTATCTCGCAATGGGAAGCACACCCTGATGAGTGCTACCCTCACGACCAAGGCAGCTGTCTGGTTCTCCTTCGTGCGCAGGCGTCTGTCCCCAGTGACCCACGAAACTACCATTAATCAGGGGAGATCGCTGCTGGTATATGCGATCATGACGGGCCTCACAATCGATGTTGGTGAGGTCATTGTAGCCTCCATAGCAGACTGTGCCAAAAAAGGTAAGGGCCCTATTTTCTTCCCCAACACAATCACTAAGCTTTGCTTACGTGCAGGTGTACCCATCGAGAGGATTGAGAGGCAGTTGGCCTATACGGGACATCTGGAGCTTCCTACTAGCTTGCGAATGCGGAGAAGGGGGAATATGGAATTTGAGCTAGACGGCCTGGCTGCTGCTCAATCCCTCTCTATGGCCTGCCTGATGGACCTTCAAAAGAAGATGGCGCAATGGGCTGAGTATGCTCAAGCGAGGGACAAGGACGTGGCTGATCAGTTGGGCTGCATCTTCCCTGCCTTCCCCACTGACCTACTGAAGCCATGGACGCCTCCAAGAGCACGGAGGGATGATGAGGAGGATGTTTGAGTGCTAGTTTGAAGGGCACTCGAGGGAGTACTTCTGTTCCCTCTTAAAGAAAGAAAATCAAACTGCTTTTCGTTAAATTGTGTGAATTCTGTTATTTTGAATCAATATTTGATCTGTTGTTAGTTCTTTACTTTGGGTGTTTAGGATAGTTTAGGATAGATAGATGGTATTTGATTAAGTAGGTTGTTTTAGTTTTCCTTTTGGTATGGCTGTGATGACTGGAAATAGCATGCAAAGGGGCCCTGATCAACTGATATATCTACCCTGTATGTTCTTTGCGAAATTGTTGCGAATTCCGCAATTTTTGTTAGTTATCGCATGCTTTTGACTGACTGATTAGTTAGGCTGGTTCTGTTTCAATTTTGTTCTTTTGCTGCTTTCTTGACTACCATATATGGCCTATCTGTAAGCATGCTGGATGAGTGTCTTCAGACATCTTTGATAGTTTAAATTAGCTTTCTTAAGTTGCTCAGCATGCATAGCTATAAGTCCTTACCATACTGTTTTTCCAAATTTCTGCTGCTGTGTTGTTTGCTTCAAGAATGTTTTTTTTCTATGCCTAGGACTTTTAGATTCTCTTTGTTTTGCCCTAGACTAGATGCTTCTAGGACAAGTTTGGGGGTGTGCCACCTAAGACTCTCATTGGGGACAATGAGAAGTTTAAGTTTGGGGGAGGCCACCCTAGGCCTAGGAACATTCCTCTCTCCCTTTAAGCATAAGCATTCTTCTTCTCCTTTTGAAAGATGATGAACTGAAAAAAAAAATGAAAAATAGAATAAAGAGGGGTGTCTCTCTTAAAGTTGCTGAGTAATCAGTGCCAAGTGTGTAACCCACAAGTGGCATTGCATCAAAAGGCAACCAAAGGAGAGGCTCCACCAAAGTAAGAAAGGAAAAAGGAGAAACTAGGGAAGAAGAATGTATACCTAGGAGTTGCAACTTTGTGGCTTGGGTGTCCTGAATAAAAAGAACTCTGATTCTCAATTAGCTAAGCACAAAGTTGTAGCTTGTAGGGTTGTTTAGGGAGATGAATGTATGTCCAATGTAGTGATGCCAGGGTTTAGGTTGTTCTCTAAATATACTACTGTCACTGGTTTATACTAAGACTGACATGACTCTAAGGAATCCTAGGTAGCTCAAAAGTAAAAAATTAGAAGCATATACTGAGTCTAGGGTAAAGCTAGGTAGAATTTGAAGCCTTAGGAATAGTTGCACAATGAACTTAATGATCGAAGCAAATAGGTCAGTCGTGGGGAGTTGATGAAACAGTAGGATCATAAGGCAAGAGAAGTCAGAAGAAGCAAAATGAGAAGTTAGTTTTAAACGTAGAAATGTGTCACAGGACAGCTTTGCCATAGATAGGGAACTTAGGGGAGTCAGCAAGTGGTTAGAGAGGTTAAAACAGCAGCCTAAGTAAGTCCTTAGATTGCTCGAGGACGAGCAAAACCTTAAGTTTGGGGGGGTGTTACGTCTCCAAAAGTGACTAATTTAGGACTTGTTTTCTATAGAAAGATGTGCACTCTTAGGTGTTTTTGGTAGGATTTAGCTTAAACTCGTGCTTATATATGAGAATTAGAAGAATGAAGCTAAATTAGGACTTATATGCAAAAGGAAAGAAAAGGAATTAAAAACGAAGTTAAAGGACTGAAAATTGCTCATTGTGGAAGCATTGCGGAAACATTGCTAAAACCGCAATGTTTTAAGTGAAATCCGTAAGTTGTCTAACCTTTTTCTGTTTTGTTCCGATCTTTCAGGGATTCATTCTTTCTCCTGCAGCCACGTAGAAGTACGACGTTGAGAATGGATGGTTCTCCTTGACCCAATCGCACCTGCAGAATACTATAAAAGGAGGTCAAAGTGGAAGGTTGAAACACACTCGAAAAGCGAAGAACTCTCTTCGCAGCGCAGCCTTTTTCTCCTATTTTTCTCATCCGATTGTTGGATTGAAGGTCTCAGCTATTTGAGTCGATAATCTGAGAGGAAGAAGAGAAGTTTTGTCTTCTCTTCTGATTGGATTCATCCAAGCAAAGCTTTCCTTCTTCCCCCTTCAGCCGAGGCGTCTGCGACGAGGCGAACACGCTCGAATTTACTGCTTTCTGCTTTAGCTTCCTATTTTCATTACTGTTTGTTGTCATTTCATTTTCGTTAGCTACTCTACTTCATTTCGTTTCTTTTTGCTTTACTTTGGTTATTCAAGGCTGTCATTTGTTTAGTTCCAACTTTAGTTAATCGAAGCAATATTTCATCACTTTGCAATCTCTTCACTTCTCTGTTACTGCCTTTAGCTTCTATTTTGTCTCAATTATGTCACTACGCATGCCGTCTCCATCTAGTCTTTCTATTCAATGTGCATCCATGAGTAACTAAATCACATAAGGGCATGCTAATGACAAATCTGTAGGAAGAAACACGTGACTAAAGCATGTAGGATAGCTCTCGAATGCATTGATTGTATGTAAGCTTCATCCCACGGGCAATTTCGATTGGCCATCCATTTTGTCCAAAGAACTCCTAACCTCTGGAAGGAGTAAGAGTTCAGAGTCATACACTCATGCTAGCCTCTCAAGGTAGCCAGAAAACGACCTAGGAATAGGCGTTTCCCTAGTACAAACCATTACTTGCTGTTTTAAAAAGATGCTTAAGACCTTACTTGGACATGAGTAAACTAAAGGATTTAATGCATGAAATCGGAAGATACATGAGAATGAGTTAGTTTGATGCATGATGAGTTGATCTACTGCTTGAGAACCGTGTGAAAAAGCCTATAGAGGAGTCGTTAGTAGCCCTTGTTTCCACACTTTACACACAGTTCGCTGTTTGCAACATTGCGATATAATTGCTGTTTCCGCAATCCCCTTCGTTAAAATTCTGCCTTAGCCATTTTTCTCTTCGTTTGTTATCCTCTTCTCTTTGCATTTAAGTTTACTCTTTACTTGCACTTGTTCATGCTACCATCATTTACGCATTCCTTAGTAATTAGGCACATCAAAACCAAATCTATCTCATTTAATCCACCCAATCTCACTTAACAAAACACTTCGCTAGTAACTAAGAATAAATCTCTGTGGGAAATCGAATGAAAAAATACTTATTACTTGCTACAAGATCATGTATGCTTGCATGTTCTGAGTGCTCTATCATTGCATTTTAATTTAACTATTGAGCACCCAACAGAGGGGGAGATGCTTCAACAAGAATTGGACTACTCCAACAATTCCCAATTCTCCAAAATGGAGTATTTGGGTTTTGTGAGTGGAATCATATGTTCAACATGCATTATGCAGGTTGAACATAGTGGAGATTTATAATAATAATAATTAATAATTATTATAAATTATAAATAATAATAATTAAAACATTTTTAATTATTAATTTAATTATTAATAATATCAAATATTAAAATAATAATAAAAGTTCCACTATAGTCCGATTTTCCGAAAATCGACATTTCCAATATAAATCGATATTCATATTATTTTTTTCTCCGGTCAGATATTTAAATCCCATTTAAATACGACTTCCTCCAGTTGTATATTTAAATCATATTTAAATACGTAAACTCTCGATCAACAGACCCGAATTCGAATTTCTCTGAATTCAACCCTATAGCGTTGCTATTGATTTTACCGTAGATCCCGACATAACTAGAGGCACAGTGGAAGAAAATTTCTAAACTGGCTAAGAATCTTCAGCAATCAATGAGAAACAAATAAGAAGTGAGAAACAATACTAACACTTAGCATTTTTCTCAACTTCGAGTCCAACTGGTAAATTCATTACCATCGGTAAACCGACCGGTAAAGTCAACCGATTAAGGTTGACTGGTAACAGCTACACCGATAAATCGGTTTGGAAAGTTTCAAAAATCTTCACCGATAAACCAGTTCACTTACAGTGGTAAGGTTACAACCGGTTTAACCTCAACGGTAAACACTGGACCTGTATACCGAGGAAAAATCAAAGCATGATTTTTACCGATATACCGGTTCGGCTAAAGACCGGTAAATTTATCAACCAAAAAAGTTTTCCAATAAGCCCGACCGGTAACACTTACCGACTAGTTTTCTCGGTGTGAATTTTACTGATACCCTTACCGGTATCACTCAACCGGGAAAAAAAACCCGAAACGCTTAAGAAACAACGTGTGGGAGGCTCAATTGGTAAATTTTCAATCGGTAAAACCAACCGGTAAATTTATCATAAAGCTCTACAAAGGGCAAAAATACTTGTTTTGCGATGCGTCTTCTCGTCTCCTTAGCACTTCTACAACCCCCTCGATCTCTACATCTCCTCCAGTCACGAACACAACACGAACTCCGGCGAGGACCACCCTTAGAAAAGTGTCAACTATTCTCGGGCTTAATAGCGGAGTTGTGAGACTCCTTGAGCTAAGGGCTTAATATCTAAGCACCACGGATCTCCACCAATGACTACACCCTTGGAGTCTCTCCTTTGTTCGGCACTCGAGAATTTCATCACACGGCTAGGTTTGGGGGCACGGCTCTGATACCACTTGATAAGGAAAATCAGACCTCCACATCTCCACATTGGTATGATATTGTCCACTTTGGGCATAACCCTCATGGCTTTGCTTTTGGTCACCCCAAAAGGCCTCATACCAATGGAGAATGTTGTCCTTCCTTATATACTCATGATCTTCCCCTCTCCTAACCGATGTGGGACTTTGGTCGCACTCCTCGTACTCCCAACAATCCTCCCATCGAACGAAGTACCACCGAGCCTCCCCTTGAGTAGTCATCCATATCCGTCTAGATAGACTTATCTAGGCCCTCACGACACCATGGATCTCATCCGTCTAGATACTCATATCTAAGCCCTGCACCGTCTAGATAGACTTATCTAGGCTCTTCCAGCACCACGGATCTCATCCGTCTAGATACTCATATCTAAGCCCGACACCGTCTAGATAGACTGATCTAGGCTCTTCCAGCACCACGGATCTCATCCATCTAGATACTCATATCTAGGTTGCACAACGGATCTCCACCAATGACTACACCCTTGGAGTCTCTCCTTTATTCGGCACTCGAGAATTTCATCACACGACTAGGTTTGGGGGCACGGCTCTGATACCACTCGATGATAAGGAAAATCGGACCTCCACATCTCCACATTGGTATGATATTGTCCACTTTGGGCATAACCCGCATGACTTTGCTTTTGGTCACCCCAAAAGGTCTCATACCAATGGAGAATGTTGTCCTTCCTTATATGCCCATGATCTTCCCCTCTCCTAACCGATGTGGGACTTTGGTCGCACTCCTCGCACTCCCAACAGTTTGTTGAGAGGGTGGAGGAATAAGATGAATTTGGTGTGAGTTTGGATTTGAGCTTAGTAAGAACTTGATGAACAATTCATCAAGAACTTCAAGAACTCAATTCAAAAAAACTCATGAATTTCAACGACTTGAAAAACATAATTGAGGGAAGAAGAATAAACACCTTTATCTCTTCTTCAAGTTCTTCCAAAGAACTAACCTCAATTACTTCAACCAAAGCATCAATTCTACAAGAGCTCAAGCTTCTTCAATGGAGATATCTTCAACTCTCGAAGATTAACCACCCAGAGAGAGCTTAAAAGAGAAAGCTTGAGAAAGCTTGAATGGATTGGATTAGCCAAAACCATCCAAATCTCAAAGAATGGAGAGAATGGAAATTGGAAGTGGAATCCACATGGATCAACATGCACAATGCTGAACATTGTGGTAAATTATAATAATAATAATAAATATTATTATAAATTATAATTAATAAAAATTAAAACTTTTTTAATTATTTAATTTATTATTAAAATTAATAACAAATATTAATATAATAATAAATTTTCCACTAAGCCCGTTTTACTGAAAAATGACTTTTCCAATGAATCAATATTCATATTTTTCTCCGGTCAAGTATTTAAATCATATTTAAATACGACTGCCTCCGGTTATATATTTAAATCACATTTAAATATATAAACCCTCGGTCAACACACCCGAATTCGAATTTCTCCGAATTCTACCCTTTAGCCCTGCTATACCGCTTTATCCTAGCTAACCAGGAGAACCTAAAGGACCTACAGATCATGAGCTCCAACGATCCGAGATTATTCGGTCAAAACTCTTTTAACCCGAATCAATCAACATTCGTTAACCCCCAGAGACTCTACTATAGTCTGAGGCTTGCACTCTCCTCACTGTAGATATATTATGTCCTCTTGATTTAACCATCATGGGCAAGTCGACCCTTCATAGATTGTTCATAATCAGAACTGGGTCGTTTAAACCGTTTAACATCTATGTTACGTGTTGTTCCTTCAGTACCACTGACACCTCTAATGAACAATTGATTAATGGTCCAACCAATAGATCAGGAACCCTCTCTCATCAAGAGAGGGTGGGTGAGCATTGCTCAAGCCTCAGAGTCAACTATTAAGGGAATAACCTATCTACTAACCCTGAAGAGCGGGTTAGGAGTGAACTCCATCTCGCTACACTATGTCCCCAACTACCTATTCGAGTTTATCCCGAAGATGATAGGATTATTGAGTAGGCGCTATTGGACCACTCTCACCCTTACAAGTCAAAAGATACTGTCTAATAAACAGGAGTTCATAGTAAGCTTAGGATTAAGATCGAGTTACCTAGGCAATCAGGTGAAATAGTCGGTCTCTTCAGTAAACTACGTTATAAAGAGAAAGCGATTTTTTCGTGGTTCAGTCCTACGCAAACTCATTGCATAAAACACCCCCGCTCAATGTGAAATGATTCAGATCACATCGTTTTGTACAATACAAAGTGAAACGCATCCAATAGTGTTATCATAATAAGGTACCCAGCCTTATCCATATACTATAGACCGTTTTGGCTGTCTACTTGAGCCTGATCCACAATCATGTCATTCATAAAGCTCAAGTACTCAACGATCGCCATGGGTGTTGTTCATTTGTATAGATTAATGCAAACACGTTTCACTTTATTCTAGTAAACACCTTTACCGAATAAAACTAATAACTCTTTATTTTAAATAGCTTTTTTACAAACTTAACTGTTTACAAACCACGAGTTTTAGGACATATAACCCAACAGTTATACCGCTTTATCCGAGCTAACCAAGAGAACCTAAGGGACCTACAGATCATGAGCTCCAAGGATACGAGATTATTCGATCAAAACTCTTTTAACCCGAATCAATCAACATTCGTTAACACCTAGAGACTCCACTATAGTCTGAGGGTTGCACTCTCCTCACTGTAGATGTATGATAGCTCTAAAATAGAGCTATTATTATGTCCCTAATATTGGCTAGAACCATGATTAATATTGATTAAAATGCCTTTTTGTAAGTGAACTCATGGTCGAGAGCTCGAGGAGTCCGAGGACATATTTCGGGGCTAAAAGCGACGTTTTAGAGCTTCTAGGATGCATCGAGAATGAGGGAGCTTGAAGTATGAAAACATGGAAAAAAATTGCCATGCAAATGCAATGTTTGGCCTCCAAACCCGAGAGCAAGCGTTGAGAAACAGCGTCGAGGTGCTGGCTCAACGCTGCTCAGCATCTCGACGCTGCCTCGACAAAGTTTCAGGAAATACCCGGGAGCAAGCGTCGAGCGGACGCCGCTCAACGCTGTTCAACGCTGCTCCGAACGCGCGCGCGCTGTAAATTTAGGGCGTAGCGTCGAGACGCTGGCCTAGCGTCTCGACGCTCCGACGAATTTAAAAGCCTTTAGTCCTATTTTTGGCTCATCTTCTCCACGGATTTTAGCCTCGGGTTTGCAGTTTCTCCACCATTTTTCTTCCTCCTCTTGTATGCAACTAAGTCTTTCCATGGAATGTTGAATTTATTCATCCTCCATGGAAGGCTAAGCAAGGTTAGTGCTTAATTCTGAGCTTGGGATTGTAAAACTATGGATTGAAGGGGAGATTTTCCCTCTTGTGTATGTTTAGCTAATTGGAACTTCTTGCATCTCTTTCCTTTGTTCTTCTTCAATTCTAGCATGTATAGTTTAGTTAGGATTGACTCCCTAATTCCTATGCATGATAGAACGCTAAAGAATATGACGTATAATTGCCTATATCGCTAAGTAGCAAGGGCTTAAGCATGGCTAGGTAATTCAAGCCCAAATGACAGTTGGGGGGAATGAATATGCACGTATAGTCTCTTGAGTCGAATTTTAAGTTTTCCTTGCTCGAGGACTAGCAAGATTTAGGTTGGGGGTGTTTGATAACTCAATTCTGGACCTATATTTCACTCCCTAATTCTAGCTAAAAGTCGTGTTTAAATGTGTTCATTTGCCTTGTTTATAGGTGATTCACGGTGAAGAGCTCGTAGATTCCGTTATGCGTATTTCGGGGTTAAAGAGGTCATTTTATATCTTTGTGGACGCACTGGGATTGAGAGAGCTCAAAAAGAAAAGAAATTACCAAAAAGGAGTGGATAAGGCAATTAAAGTTAGCTCAAACCCGAGAGCTAGCGTCGAGCAGCCGACATCGAGACGCCAGCCCGAAGCGTCTCGACGCTCCGAACGCGCGCGCTGTGAATTTTCGGTCGTAGCGTCTCGACGCTACGACGGATTTAAAACCCATAATGTCCGATTTTAGGGCAAGCTTTTAGACGATTTGTGGTCTTCTTCTTCATCTTTCTCTCGGGTTTTCATTATTTTTCCACCATTGGACCTCTCCTTTGAGCTCCATCTTCTTCCCCCTCACTTGTATGAAGTTTTTGGCTTCCATGGAAGCTTAGAGACCCTCCAAGGCCATGGTTGGCTAAGGTAAGTGATGGATTTTGTGGTTTAGTACCGATTTGTATGGGCTTGTAATAACTTGAGATTATGAACTGTTTAACTTTGTCTTGGTAAGAATTTATTGGCGTATTTGACTTCTTCTGAGCATATTCCATAAGCATGTTCGATTGATAGGAGTAGACGACTTTGATTTCCAGCATGCTTGACTGTTAAAGATTATGATGTCGGGTCCTCTCTTAATCGCCACGAAACAAAGGGAAACCTGAAGTAGTAAAGCAAATCGAAGTATCAGTATAGGCGTCATTACTGAATGTTCATCATAAATCGCTAGTTACTGCTTTGATTGATTTAGGACTGATCACTCTAACTTGATAAATAGCAATGTTTAGTTAGAATTGACGACTATGGCTAATTATATGTGGTCGGTTTCTTCACGGTTGTCGGGCAACCAATATGTGCATCAATTCGTTCATGTCCATGTTTTAGAATTCAATGATATTAATTGAAACGGCCCCGCGAATCTCGAATTCCCCAAATCCAGCATGTCATACTTCTTGTTTATTTCTTCTGTTAGCTCACTTTACATTCTTATTGCATGCAAAACCCCCCTCATTACATTGTTTTACATAAATCAATTCTTAATTCGATCCAAGCAATTTAATTCCATATCGACACGCTCTTTTTGGACCGACCCTGTTACCACTAGCTGCAAAGCTAAGGGCTACACGGGTTATAAATTTATTTTGGCAAGCCTCGACAACTTTAATTTAGGTGCACACCATTTTGTGCTCGGCCACTCTCAATCTTGAGCTCGTTATGAACTCGTGTTTATTTGAGCTTATTATTTTACTTGCACGGGTGAGAGCGGCAAGATCGCCAACTCAATAAGCCTACCATCTTGGCGATAAGAACGAAGAGGTTGTTCCCTTAATAGCTGACCTCAGATCTTGAACTAGGGATCCCACCCTCTCGTTGGCCTAGAGGGAATCAATTTGTTGGTTCGACCACAAATCAATTGTTCATTAAAGGTGTCAGTAGTACTTAAGAAACAAGATGTAATGCAAGGGTTAAACGGTATAAACGACTCGTTGTGATTATGAACGACCTATGAAAGATCGACTTATTGAAGATGGTTATATAAAATGATACAATATATCTACACCGAGGAGAGTTTAGCCCTTGGACTTTAGTGGAGTCTTCGGGGGTTAACGAATGTTGATTAGTTCGGTTAAAAGAGTTTAACCGGATAATCTCGTATCGTTGGAGCTCATGATCTGTAGGTTCTTTAGGTTCTCCTGGCTAGCTCGGATAAAGTTGTGCAACAATACAAGAGAAAAATAATTTGAATTTATTGAAATTCGATTTTGAAAGAATAGTGGACATATTTAAATATGATTTAAATATTGGAATGGTCTAAAACATGAATAGAGATTCATGTGCAAAAAGTCAATTCTCAGAAAATCGAGATTAGTCATAATATTTAATATTGAATTAAAGAATATTAATTAATTAAAAAATATATATTATATTTATTTAAAATTAATTTTAAATAAATATTAAAATAATATATATATATATATATATATATATATATATGTGTGTGTGTGAAGTGGCATTATGCATGTCGTGCACCACATCGGGTGATTAATCCTCATGAGCTTGATTGTAAAGTTTTTCATTAACAAAAGTAAAATAAAAAAAGTGATGAAATGGTTTCTGATTGGTTGATGAAGTATTAGATTGGAGAGAGAACTGAAAATTTGATTTTCATTTTAATTCTCCATCCTCTTCATGGCTTTACTTTTGATTTTGGAAAAGAAATTGGTTATGAGCTTTAGTTTTTGAGAATTGATAAAAAAAAAATTCATCTCTTTTTCCTAAGTCCGTCGATATTTTTCTCTTGTAAAAAAGTCTCACCACTTCGTTGCTCTGCCCGATGATAGTTGGACTACCAGAGGTGGTTCTCGAAGAGTTCGTGAGAACATACCAACAACGAAATTGAAGATTTTTTAGAACTACAAAGGTATACGTTCTAATTTCTTTTATTTTGTTACTTAAGCATGTTTGTGTTATGTTAAATTGATGAAATTAGAGTATCAACGATCTAAATCGCTTCCGTGGCGTTTTATGCTCCATCAAGAATAACATTATCGGTCGATTTTAATTAAAATTAAATCCTAATAGACAATTGACATTGATTATTTTATGAAAGCTCAGTAACTTGGTGTATTAATATTGGTATTGACTATTGCAACCTCTTTGTGGATTCTTTAAAGCATTGTTTGTAAGGCCATGCTTTTTCACATAAGACTATCCTTAATCTTTTGGAGTTTGATTAAAATTTAATTGATCTATATGGATTTTGTTGTTCGAAATCTTATTTTAGTAAAATTACATTTAGGTGGGTTGAGATAATTTTTTTTCTTAAGTTCAACTTGGAAGTAAGGGGATCTGATCCTCAAATCTCATGGTCGACGACACATATTTATGTTAATTAAGTTATGCTCAGTTGGACAACTGTATTAAGATAATTAAAACATCAAATGTTGGATGACAAATTTTTTATTTTGAGGAATTTGTGTGTCCTTGAGTTTTAATCTCAAGTTTGAAATGTCAAAATTTTGTCATTCCATGTTCAATTATTTTAGATTTTAAAATTTGACAAAAGAAAATAAATGAATCAAAGGGAAGTGTTTTATAACCGACAGAAAAAAGTAGTTAAAAAAAATTAAACAAATTGATTAGGTTTTTGATTTAAGTTGTTTTTATTTTTTACTTTTCACCAGATTTCTTCACGTTATGGATTTTTTTTTTCTTTTCATTTATTCTTCTTTCTTTTTTTTTTTTCCTTTTTTTGCGGTCAGTTGAGCTCCAGCCCCACCGCTCTCATCCCTTCACTTCGGTGGCTCCTCATCACCAACCATGATTTTTCGTTTTCAACCACCGGCTCAACTAAGAGATAAAGGCGTGACGCGATAGTGTCAAGCGAAAAGCTTCAGGTGGCGGTGTTTCGATGGTGGTAGAACAAGTTTAAGCACTTTTAATTTCTGAGCAATGATAGACAAGACCTGTTGAAGTTTGATTTCAATTACCCATTGTTTTTTTTGGGTTGGATTCTCGAATTTGGGTGTTTTTTGAACGCTGTAAGTTTGTTTTCTTCTTCTTCCTTGAAATTATGTTAAATTATATACAAAGAAATATAATATAATATGAACTCTTATTATATTAAAATTAGTAATATTACACACTAAAGAATCATAATATAGCTAGAAACAAAACCAAAATTAATACAATAATGTATACATCTCAATCTTGATGAATTATCAATTCATTCTATGCAAAGAAGGTGACAAAAAACTAGTATGTTAAAATATTAGACCAATATGTTAAAATATGAGACGGATGAAAAAGTCTTTCTTCCATCCACTTATGTAGCAAAAAACGTTTCTATACCACTTCCTCCGTATAGAGAGTAAACTAACTTTGCACTCAATAATCTAAATTTAAGGAATAACAACCCTATAAGTTGGTTTCAAATTTTTTCAAACATTCATTCACTCGGAAATCAAGGCCATAAGGAAAAAACAAATTGTTTAAGGTGAGCAACAAAATGGTGAAGAAGATACTACCAATGTTTCTAATGTGCATTGTGGCTGTGGTCGCACAACAAGCCACTCAGATCCCCACCAAAGTCGATATGTCGGGACTGGAAAAATTAGTCAAGGCGGTACCCCAGTTACAGTCATGCTCCGCTACCTGTATGAAGGAATGCATGGCCAAGGGAAATAGCGAGAAATCGTGTGATTTTGAGTGTCAGAAGTATTGTTTCGAAAAATATTTTCCAGGTATTTTTTTTTTAGCTCTCCTTGAAAAAAAAAGTAGTTTAATTTCTTACCATATATTTAACAAGATGTATCAATATTTACTTAAACTTTTTATGCACCTAAAAATTAATTATTGTTATAGTTGCAAGCTTTAGGTTAAACTTTAAAAAATTGGTCAAATTTGAAAAGATGCATGATTTTACCTATTTATTGTGTTGATAAAAAAGAAAACAAAAAGACTAGTTTTGATTTTTTTTTTTTAAAGTTATGAATTTTGGCAAAGTTATTCAATAGCCTTTTTCTAACCCCACTTGAGATTTTTACTAAACTTCAATTTTTTTTTTTTTTAAATCATTGAGTTTTAAAGTTTCTTTTACACTAGCTTCTGAAAAAAAAAATGAAAGTTGTTGATGTCTTAGTTGTTTTTGACATGGACAACCTTCAAAACTTCTCTACCTTCTCGAAAAATTACACTTTACTCCATTTTAATTACATGATTCTCTCTCGATACTAACTTATAATTATCTTGGTTAAATTACGATTACGAGTTTAGCAACTGAACTTTAAAAGATATTTGATTTTTTCATATTTTTGTCTATAGGACGATTTGTCGACGGTGCCATAATTAAAATTTGAAAGTTTAATTAATTTATTAAGTATAAAATTAAAAGTTGAACATAATTTTTACCATTTAGTGACTAAATAGAAAAAATTAAGAAAGTTAAAGGGGATCATCAAACTTATAATATAACCATTACGATTTTAAATA
This sequence comes from Herpetospermum pedunculosum, assembly GCA_028017165.1. Taxonomy (NCBI): domain Eukaryota; kingdom Viridiplantae; phylum Streptophyta; class Magnoliopsida; order Cucurbitales; family Cucurbitaceae; genus Herpetospermum; species Herpetospermum pedunculosum. The sequence continues at coordinate 21,457,928 of CM051522.1, read as the reverse complement.
CATTTCATATGACATCCAAAGAAAAAGAAGAAAAAACATAATGCCATCAATTTTATTGCTATAGTTATTTTTTCTTAATTTATCATCTTCTTGTATTATTTGTAATTTTGTAGATGAAATGAAAGCGATTGATGAAATGAAAGCTGCTGAAGCTGCTAAAGCTGCTAATTCTATTCATTAATAATTGAGAAAAGAGCTCATTAATAATTGAGAAAAGAGCTCGGGAGAATTATCAATTTGGTGTTCGACATCGAATAGAGTTTATTAAATAATTTTTTTTGGAGGAAAATAATATATGAATCCGCCTCAATCTTATTTCAATTTTGTAATGTAATGTTGGTTATTTTTATTGTATTTGATATCGCTTCTAACAATGCAACAAAAAATAAAACCCAATGATATATGAGAAAACTCATATGGATTCTTTACATAAAAGTTAAGAGACAAGTATTATTTCTTATACTTTATGACTTAATTAAACTAATACTAAATTCCAAACTTTAAATAAGAAAATAAAACTCTAATTCTTAAACTTTAAAAATTGGGACCAAATAAACCCTAAATTTGAAACTATATTGTATTTGAAATTTTATTTTACTTTTATGTTATGGGGTAGTTTTTTTTTTCTTTCCCCAGTTTTTAGCTCTTTAGCATTTCTCGATTCTTCTTTCGTCTTCCTTTTTTTTTATTCAACTTCATAATTAATGAGCAATTTTATGTATATTTATTTTTATTAGTGATACCAGATTTCAATACACTACCAATTATGCTTATTAGCACGACCAAACCAAAACGTATTGGTTGAAGATTAAATTTCTTAAAACAACCTAATCAAAATATGTCATGTCGTTTTAAACTTTAAAACAAATGAATGAATAGACTACCAATATTTACGTATCTCGACTATTGAATCAATCTTAAATTTTTTTTTGTAGAGTTTTAAACTAAATGAAGATTACAAAGTTTAGATTGATTTGGAGAATGATTCAAGAGGAATGGTTGTTTCGAATGGATTATTAATATTGAAATTAAACGTATCATTAAAATAATACCAATTAATAAATACAGAAGAAAAAAATGTTGGGTTTTATGTCCTACCACTCGTGTCTTGTAAATGTAAGATGTCTATTGATGCTATACACAGTTATTGAGGTTTATTCAGTAAATTGTATTTATTGAATATAGTGAAACGTCTTTGCATTAACCTAACTTGTACCAATGACAACACCCATGACATTCGATTTGTATTTGAGCTTTATGTATGACATGAATGTGGATCAGGCTCAAGTAGATAGTCAAAATGGGCTATAGTATATAGATAAGACTGGGTACCTTATCCTGGTAACTCTATTGGATGCGGCTCGCTTTGTATATTGTACAAAACAATGTGATCCGAATCGTTTCACATGGAGATGTGCAAGCGGGGGCAACTTGTGCAATGAGTTTGTATAAGACTGAACCACGAAAAAGTCGCTTTCTCTTTATAACACTGTTTACTGATGAGACTGACTATTTCACATTTGATGACCTAAGGTAACTCGTTCTTAATCTTGAGCTTGATATGAATTCCTGCTTATTCGAGAGTATCATTAGACTTGTATGGGTGAGAGTGGCGGAACGCCCACTCAATAACCCTACCACCTCAGGAATAAACTCGGATAGGTAGGTAGGGACATAGTGTGGCAAGATGAAATTCACTCCTATCCTCATTAGGGTTTAGTAGATAGGTGTTCCCTTAATAGATGACTCCGGGGCTTGAACATGAGGCCTCACCCTCTTCTGTGTGAATGGGGTTAATGATCTTTTGATTGGATCACAGATTAGATGTTCATTAGAGGTGTCAGTGGTACTTAAGGAACAAGAGGTATCAAAACTCTAGCTTCTGCAGTCGTTTTATCCCTAAGAATTCCTCCACTAGTAGAATCTAACGTCTGTCAATCGTATTGGAGCAAACGTTCCTACACATAATCCATGAGAGTCTGTTTAGTAATCTGATGGTTCAGACATTCTTCGCACAATCTGATAAACTTCTCCCATTATTCATGGAGATTTTCTCCTTCGTTTTGCTGGATGACATAAATTCTTTTCTTGGCGATTGTGGCCTTCGAGGCTGGAAAGTACTTTTCTAAGAAAAGTCTCTTCATATCGTTCCAGGTGGAAATGGAACCAGATGGAAGGTAGTAGAGTCATTCTCTTCCCTTTCCCTTCAAAGTAAAAGGGAAGGCCCTCAAGGTCAACTGATATTCATTGGCTTCATTTCTCATCACCCCGGCTCTTACCAGCTGAAACTGCTTGAGATGGATATGAGGTCTTTCCTCTACATTACCATAAAAGGAGGGAAGTAAGTTAAAGAATCAGGCTTTTAGCTCAAAATTACCTGTTACCGCAGGATACGATATACATAATGGTTGTCGATCTAAATTGGGGATCGCCAGGAGCTTGAGTGTTTTCTGAACCTCATTATTATTCACCTATACTCCCATTCTTCCAATCTAAATCCTGCGCTTCCAACAAACTTGACAAAAAACGAATTAGGCAAATAACAAAAGCATAAACAAGCCAAAAATAATTTTTTGAAAACAAACAAACTAAATTTAAATCAAGCCGAATTACTTTTAATTTCCAAGCAACAACGCAAATTTTAGTAATAAGTTTTTTTGAATATCGTACAAATTTCGGGTTGTCGAGACCCGCCAAAATTAAATTTATAAACCCGATTCCACGAAGATAATCGTAGCTAATGGCAACAAGTTCGATCCTTAGGGAATTAGATCAAATTCAACTGAATTCCATTCAATTTGTTAAGTAAAGAAATGCAAAGTTTGGGAATTTTTAAACAATTCTTAAAACAAGCTAACGGAAAATTGAGAATTGACGGAAAAGCAAAATTGACAAAAACGCTCAACTTGCATCCAAGCAAGGCTATTCTTTCTCCCCATTCAGCCGAAGCAATCGCAACAAGGCGTTCTCCCCATTCAGCCGAGTGCTTGGGATTGTTACTTAGCATAATTTTAGATCATGGACTAACGAAAGAGTTAGCTAAAAATCGAATGAACACACAATTTGTTTAAACGAAGATTCGAATGTAACACGCCCCATGGATATTAATAAGAGAAATAATTTGGACTAATTAAACGTAACAATTGGACATTGGGGGCCAACGCTCGCCCAAGACCAATTGTTAGTAACGGGCTAATTGCGGCGATTATCTAAAATTGGAAGCCAAAGAAAGTTTATTGATTTGGATTCAATACCCCAGAAGAATTAATGCAAGGATAACATGGAAGCGAATTAGTTATTTGCACAATTAATCTCTTGTTACTAGGCGATTAAGAGAGTGATGGAGCGTTTTATGCTGCGGAAGCGATTTTGGATCGATGATACTCTAATTTCATCAATTTAACAAATAGAAAACATGCTCTAAAAGCGGAAATAAGAAAAATAGAAAACATACCCTTGAAGTTCTACTTTTCTTCGAGTTCCGCCGGCCATTCCTCGTCACGAACGCTTCAAGCTTCTTCTCACGAACGCGCCGAGGACCACCTCCAATATTCCCCCTATCCTCGACGCAGTGCACAGGAATTGTGGGACTCCGTTATAAGAGAAAAAAAAAAAAGGTAGAAATAAGAAAAGTGAAGGTAACAGGGCTGGAGTTGAGAAAATAAAGAACTTTAAAAAAAAAATTCTCTACGAATTTTCCTCTGAAAATTTTGTCAACCCCAAAAATCCCTTTCTCAACTTCTTTTAGCCAACAAATCATATATATATATATTATATATACATAATAATACATTCTTAAGATATGTGTCTTACATGCACAATGCAGGTAAGACACATATATAATATATATATATTATATATATATATATATGGCTGGTTGCACAAATAGCAATCAGGCCCAAACTAATTGCAAATTTAGCAAACTTTAAAATGTTTTGCAAATATGGCAAAAAAACCCGTTTCTATCACTGATAGACTTTATTATATCACTGATAGACTTCTATCAGTGATAGACTATTATCACTGATAGACTATTATCACTGACAAAAATCTATAAAAAGCTGAGGTGATCAGCGATAGACTTCTATCAGTCATAAGATATCAGCGATAGAAATTGCTATATCCGCAAAATTTTTAAAAACATGCTATATTTGCAAACAATAAGTCTTAAATTGTCATTTACTACAATTTCCCTATATATATATTTTATTATTATTTTATAAAATTAATTCTTAATTAATTTTGAATAATATTAAATATTTTATTAATTAAACATTTTAATTAATAAAAAAAAAATATATATATATTAATTAATTAATATTATTTAATTCAATATCAAATATTAATTAAATAATATGGCTAAACCCGATTTTCCGAAAACCAACTTTTTGCACATAAATTGTATTCATGTTTTAGACCATTTCCATATTTAAATCAAATTTAATTATGTCCATCATTCTTCCAAAAAAACGAATTTGAACAATTCAAATTCTTTTTCTTTTTCTTTTCTCTTATATTGTTGCACGACGTTACCCAAGCTAGCAAGGAGAACATAAAGAACATACAGATCATGAGCTCCAAAGATACGAGATTATTCGGTCAAAACTCTTTTAACCTGAATCAATCAACTTTCAATACCCCAGAGACTCCACTATAGTTCGAAGGCTGCACTCTCCTCACTGTAGATATATTATGTCCCCTTGATAAAACCGTCATGGGCAAGTCGACCCTTCACAGGTTGTTCGTAACCACAACTAGGTCATTTAAACCGTTTAACCCCTATGTTACGTCTTTGTTCCTTAAGTACAACTGACACCTCTACTGAACAATTTATCAGTGGTCCAACCAACAGATTAGGAACCCTCTCTGATCAGGACAGGGTTGGCGCCCATTGTTCAAGCCCCGGAGTCAGCTATTATGGGAACAATTTATCTACTAACCCTAAAGAGCGGGTTAGGAGTGAATTCCATCTTACTACACTATGTCCCCAGCTATCTATTCGACTTTATCCTCAAGTTCTTAGGCTTATCGAGCGGACATTCTGCCACTCTCTCCTATACAAGTCAGAGGATACTACCGAGTAAGCAGGAGTTCATAATAAGCTCAGGATTGAGATCGAGTTACCTAGGTCATCAGTATGAAATAGTCGGTCTCTTTAGTAAACGACGTTATAAAGAGAGAACGACTTTTTCGTGGTTTAGTCTTATGCAAACTCATTGCATAGGACGCCACCGCTCGCATATCTCCATGTAAACTAATTCAGATCACATCGTTTTGTACATAACAAAGCGAGCCGCATCCAATAGTGTTACCAAAAGAAGGTACCCAACCTTATCCGTATAGTAAAAACCGTTTTGACTGTCTACTTGAGCCTGATCCACATTCATGTCATACATGAAGATCAAGTACTCATCCTTCGCCATGGGTGTTGGTCATTGGTATAGGTTAATCCAAACACGTTT